>JAPCYS010000460.1:0-113439 GCA_028641055.1 Alopecurus myosuroides
GGTCCTGTCTTTGCTTCTTCAACACATTCATACAGCAGCAATATCTGTTTTCTTCGTTTTAGTGTTGCTTTGCTCTCCTCTAACACGGGCATTAGGATGCTTCTTCATATCTGAATTTTAATTGATGTTGTTATTTCTAGACAAAGAAAACTCTGTCCATACTCTCAAAATATCAGCTGCCATGAGGGTGCCCAAGTCATGGATATGCAAAATGTCCAAAACCCTGTTTTGTGAGGGGCCAAAAGCTCGTGCGAGCTAGCAGACCCCCTACCCCCACCCCGTAAAACAGAGAATATTCTGTTTTACGGGGTGGGGTAGGGGGTCTACTAGCTCGTACGAGTTTTTGGCCGGTGAAATCTGTATATTTGGCGATTCTAAAAAAAGCTCACAGGCCGAAGGCTAGTGAGGTTGGGTTTATTTTTTTCTCTAGTTTTTTTTAATATCTTGATCATTTTTTTTCGACATCGTATGCAAAAGTTATGCCCATTTTACTTTTTTTATAAAACTTTTGCTCAGAAAGTCGAAATTCATATTTCAAAATTTGATAAAAAAGTAGACATTAAACTCCCCGTGCATCTATAAGGGATTTATTTTTTGATTCTTTTTAGACCGCCAACTCTTCCGTCAAAAACTAGAAAAGGCGTTCCGGGGGGGGGGGTGGAGTTGGTGCGTGAGGGCAGAATTTTTTCGGATGGGAATTCTGTGGCGCACGTGGCAGTGGTGCGCCACAGAAATGTCATATTTCTGTGGCGCACTGACCACCATGCGCCACAGAATGGGAGTGTAAAGTTATTGGTGTGGGCCCCAGCTCATTTCTGTGGCGCACCCCCATCCGGTGCGCCACAGAATTCCTGTTTTCTGTGGCGCACCACGGTCCCGTGCGCCATAGAATTCCTGTTTTCTGTGGCGCATGCCCACCCGTGCGCCACAGAATCGATTCCATAGAAAGGCACTTCTCTACTAGTGTTTTCTATAGTCTTTACCAACCTGCAGATCTCCTAAAAGGTTTTAAACCTAAGGTCGCTTCGCTCTGATACCATCTGTGGTGACCCGGCACACCACTGCATGTGTAGTGCGCAAGTCGATGACATAATACTCACAGAAGGACTTATCCGTGAATATTACATCCCTCAGAGTAGTACAACAGAAACACAGGACCAGGCAAGCTATAGGATACAAACATCATTACAAAATCTTGGGAATCTCATTGATGAATCAAGAAGATCTCCTGCAAATAAAATACCAGAAGAAGCAATTCGAAGATCCAAGCTGGAGAAGAACTCTAGCTCAGAACTAATCCACTACGGCTGATGTCAGCCCTAATCCATGGCTTGCAACTGCTAAGTCCAAGAAATGGACTCTACCTCCACCTTGATAGATTGACCTCCACCAGCCTTGTTGATGATGTACTTTACCGACTAAGTAGTAGATCACTCCCCGAAGCTCCTTTAGGCAGCAATGGCTTCTCGATGACGACTTCCATAGGGCTTCAACTCTAAGCAGGGGTCAAATGGGATAGAATGAGTAACGAGCGTTACTCAGCAAGTTCATGATATAGTGGGTAGTTTGATGCACTAACTACAGCTTTAGACTCGAAAGGGTCATAAGCAAATGCAAGGTTTTGTGAAACTTTCTTCAAGAGTTGCTTTTAATTATGAAAACTATGCCCGCCAGATCTTCACAGGGTTAGAACTTTCATGGAGTTGCCTTTCCTGCGGCGTTCGCAGCTCCTTCCCGGAACAAGGGGTAACATGTCACATCCTTTTACACTCTGCAGAGGTGCGTTACTTTACCCATGGACGACCAAGACCATGTTGCACAACCAGGCGATCGTTCCTGTCCACACCCACTTAGGTATGGGGCCCGGTTGTTGGTCCAAGCCAAACCGTGCTTCTCCGCACAACGCATGCCCACACCATTTCTGCCAGCAGGTTGAACGCCTGATTCCACCCCTCACGATGGAGATCTACGCGCCCCTGGCAGACACTCATAGACCCCAGAGTCCGTGGGACGTAAGGGCTCCCACCCATGTGCATGTAGTCTCGCAAGACCTACAACGTCTCTAGCAGTCCGTTGACATGCGAACGAGAAAAGTATCACGGCTGACTTACTCCCCCCACAAAGATCCATGGTCAACGCGAATTTACGGCGCAAGAATCCTGACGGCAGTTGTTGTTAATTCCTAGGTAATACGTTCCCATACAGATGGAACCTTCCTTTGACCTACTCATCTTACCATGGTTCCATCCGCCCACCAAACAGAACACTACCACTCGGGTAGTCATTCAATTAGTCATATTATTATAAAAATAGGATCATGCATTCTTTTGAGAACAGGTGATAATATGATAGGGTTTTTGCAATTAGTTTGTTATGAGATACTGCAAAGGATATGAGCAAGTGATGAACTTGCCTGAGATTGAAATGACCATAATATTCCATGTCTTCGGGTTAAGGGTCACGTAGAATATCCTGATGTCTGAAAAGAGCAAAGTAGTCCCGGTAAGGACTACAGAAATACTGGCAACATGATACATGCATAATAATGAGATGCAATCGTGAAATACCCTGGAAAATACCCCAACTTACAAGTGTAGGCTATGTTTGATATGATAACTTAATCTTATGATTTTTATGTGAATTGTTTCATTACTTGTGGTGATGTGGTTATTTCTTTTAGGCTTAAGTGTGTTTCACTTTTATTGAATAAACATTTGTTATCATGTTTAAGTAGAAGTGTTATAACATGGTTAGGAAACAAGACAATAACACATGGTAAATAATTATTGAAAAGATAACAAACATGTTTGATTTTATATTCCAAAAGTGTAGAGCTAATGGCAATGAGTTTAGTTGAAAATGATGAACTTATCTAGCTAACTCTATCATCATAATATTTTTGCTTAATAACTAGTGATGATAGGTTTTAGTTGGTGTGAAATCATGAGGGTTTTATTAATACAGAAGATAATGTTGTGGCAGTTAACATTATAGAATTTTATAATACTTTTGGAAACAAGTTTAAAGTTGGATAGAATGTTTTATCTTTGACATGTATGGATTGGAAATTCTTTTCTCTTTAATTGGATATATCATTCATTGTCTTCTGAAAATATTTGAATAAATTATTATTTATTCATTTTAAATGAATTAATGATTAGGCAAAGCATTGCACATAGAAACTTGGTCAAATAACTTTGAAAACATCATAGGTTAGTTGAATTTGTTATTTGAAGCATTTTGGTATATAACTTGTATTTTTCTAATTTTATGAATTATTTATATTTCTCCAGAGTTAATGGTTATTATTATTACTACTATTACCTTTTTATTTTATTTAATTAATTAAGTACTTATTGGTTTCTTAGGAACAGGAGTAATAACATATTTTTGAAATGACTAGCTATTGATATCTAAATGGATATAACCATTAACTGATTTATTTATTCAAACAAGTGTTGTTATAAATTATTTGTTCTCAAATAATCCGTTATTAATGCTATAATTATTTTGGTGTTATTATGTTTAATAATTAGTTTATACAAAAACTTGTACTGGTTTAATAGATATAAAAATTTGTATAATTTTATTTGTTATTTTTCCCAACCTTTTTGTTAGGATTTATAGAATTACCTGTCTGCCCTTAGAGCTGACAGGTGGTCCCCTGGGGTTAGGGTTGGGACCTAACCCCCTGGTCTGGTCGGGCTGGACCAGACCAGCCGCACCCGTACCCACTCCGCACCTTATCCTCTTCCCCTCTCCTCGCGAGGCGACGCGGAGGGCGACGCAGAGGCGACACGATCCAGCGCTCCTCCGGCGATTTCCTTCGGCCTTCCCCGTTCACCACCGCCGCCGTGACCTAGCGCCACCCTAGCTCTTCTCCGTCCGCCACCACGCCTTCCCCTTCGATCTACTTCTTTCCCCGTGTGGCTCCCGTGGGAATCTTCAAACCCTAACCCTAGGGTTAGGTTCCTGGGTGCTTCTCCACCTCTCCGGTGGCCGTGGCTCCACGTCGTGCCTGCTGGAGTTGAGGCGCTGATGCTGGTGCTCCGTGGCTTTGTTTTCGAGGACGACGGCGCCGGGATGGTCTTCAGGCAACCGCGGCTCGCCGCCGCGCTTTACTCTCCATCCGGATGTGGTCACCACGATGGTGACCACCTGTAAGTGGCTCTCCTCTCTCTCTGCCCTCCAATCTCTCCCTCTCTCTCACGGATTCCTCCACTCTCCCTTGCTCTGGAGTCTAGCCCTCGAGCTAGCTCGTGCTGTGCCTCCCTGTGATGCTTACTGTGCCCTAATATTTGATTGGTAGCATTGGGTGGTTTCCAAACGCTTTACTGGATGTGTGATGCATGAATTACATGCTAGGATCTGTGATGGATAGGAATTTTATTGTGCCCTAATTTATCCTCTGCTGCTATGTGCCGTGAGAAGATAATGGTGATGAATCTGTTGCTATTAGTGGAGAATTATTTTGGGTTTACTTTCCCATGTTGTTACAGTGTACTGATACACTTAGGGTTTGCCCTCAGTGATGGCTTCCTGTTACTGATTACTGGATAGCAATTCTTATTGCTAAGTACAAAATTCCTAGTGTTCTGTGGATGTGCTAGATAATTTGAGAGGTGTTACTCTGAATTTTATTCAGAGAATATGCCCTCAATATTATTGTCTGACTATTGATTTTCCTTTCATGCTTCTCTTGGTTCTGGGGTATCAGATCCTTGGATCTGGTGCCCAGCAACCATGTGTGTGTGTGTGTGACACAACCAGTGCTTCTGGTTATTATTCTGTCACACCATTCCTGTGCTATCCACTCTATCTTAATTCCTGGTATCAGCTGATAAGAACAGACACTATTTATGAATTCTGTTCCTTCTTTGATCCTAATGAATTAAGAACAGATTCTTTCACTTGTTTCTTTTGCCCCAAGCCAGTGATGCATAGCCTGAGGCCCTTCTTTAGCTAGGAACAGATACTTAACTTGATAAATAATGCCCAGGGATGAGTTTAGCATAGCATTACTATGCCTATCTGAGGGTTCTAGCACCCCCAATCTATCCTATGTGCAACTTAGCCAAAAATTGGCTTAGAGGGTACTCAGGAATTCACCTTGGTTATAGATCAAGTGGTTGGTGGAGTTTGGTGCTTGTGGGATGCTTGATTTCCTCCTTGTGCTCCCTGGTACCTTGGCCTTGTTTGCTTGCTTGCAAGATTGCAAACAATTGCTCCAGTAACCAATGGATTGCTTGATTGGGTGTTATACTTTCCTGGTGTTTTGTGCTTGAGCAGGGAACTATGAGATGTGATCCTCCCCTACGGCTGATGGAGATTTTATACTCCAGGTGCTGTTTGGACAGCACCAAAGTTGATGTCTGAGTGTGCTGTGTGCTTATAAGTGACTAAGCTGCTTGCTGCTTTATGAGCAAGCAACGTACTGCCACCTAGTGTGGGGATATTTCCCAGTACCTGTTTGGTCTCATCCCTTGCGTGCACCAGTCACCCAGTTGATCTTACCTTGACTGTTGGTATATTTTTGTGTTGCCAGCTGTATTTCCATGCCTAAGCCTATGATGTTGGTCTGAGGAAAAATTAATCAGAACAGATACTACCCTATTTATTTGAAACCCAATGATGAATAATCAGTGCATCACACTGAAATCCTGAGGGTACTAACCCCCCCACTAACACTTGGTTTTGGTTTAATGTTTTGTTTTGAAGGTTTTGAAGAATTAGATACACTTGAGTAGCTAGGTTTAGTTCTAGGTTTAATTTCTTGTATTAGCTTAATTGCAAATCCACTGTAATTTATCTATCCCTTTAATCCTTTGTAACAAACTTTGTAATATTTATATTATTATCAATAAAGCATATGTGTTTTCTTTTAATATTCTTGTTGATATTTTAGGAGTATTTCCTATTTAATATAGTAATTGAGATCAATTGATTTAAACTAAGGATATAAACTCATCCATTCAATTTGATTTAAATCTATTTAAAATTCAAACTCAAATTCAAATTGTTCTAAATTCAAATAATTCAAATCATTCAAATAATTTAAACACTAATGTTTCAAAATTGTTTAATTACCAAATTATTCCAATTATCAAATCATTCAATTTAAACTCAAAGTCCAGTTACGAACAATATTTTGTTTCAAGTGTTGAAGTGAATCCCTTCGATCCAATAACACCAGAGGGCATGTCGAAATTTCACTCTCTTCTAATCTCGATCTCTCTCTCTTTACTAAAACATCGACGAAACCTCGATCAGATTCATCCTTCAGGTCTGATGAGATCATCCAGTTATACATGACTAACTTGCAGAAGTGAGATCATCAAATCTGTGCTTTGGATACTCACCCCTCTTCGAGTTCGAGATACCTAGTTGATTTCTCTCAAATCACTTACAGACTTGAGGTTAGACTTGTTGGGAGTTAGTGTTGGCCACAACCAATTATGGTTTGCGTAACCAGATGATTGGTTTCTAAAGGTACTTCTTATAAAGATCACTCCAATTGTACTCTTGACAGATGATCTAGTCCTATTTCATCATGTCAAGTGAAACATTGGTCACTTTGGTTTGTTTAAACTTTCGCGCCAAAATTTCCCGTTCTTTTAGATGCATGCTTTGCAAATGCACATATTAAATTTAGATCCTTAAAACTTCCCAAACACTGGGATGTTACATGGTTCTACGGGCATGGGGGCACGTTGGACGCCGAAGGAAATGCAATCTATAACCTAAAGCATAAATAGAGTCCTCTACCCATAGAGAGTCTGAGAACCGCAATACAGGACGTTAAAGAGGGGAAGTTCGTGCCAGATAGAGAGAACGACGAGCTCACACGCGCCCTCGGGAATAAGGAACACGTTGGGCGTACACGAGCCGTAAAAGGCAATCCTCCGTGGAATACTGGGTTCGACGACACCAAAAAGAGATACCCCGATAGAAGACGGGTCAACGTAAAAAAGGACGCGGAGGCAGCTGAAGCAGAGAATCAGGCAAACTGGAGGCGTCAACTTGAAGAACAGATAAAGCTGACGCAGGATGTAGCAAAGAAGCAGCAGGACCAAATTAACACACTTAGCCAGCTGATAGTGTCTACCGGCGCATCACATATGGTAGAAGGTGAAGTCGAGGCTACCAACGCCGCACATTCTCATCGCAAAAGCAGCGTTGTATCCACGCAACTACCGGGTGATGATGCACCGCCGATGATTCACCCGGTGGATGATATCACGGAGATGAAAACCTCTGAGCTCCACGTGAAGGTCGTCAATATAACCATCAAGGAGGCGGCCGGCTATGTCTTACCAATTGGCAACGAACCAACTCACCATAGTCTTACGGTTCCACGGGGCTACGCTGTTGTTGGGGTCGATGAAGTTGTCAACGGATTCGAGCGGGTAAAGCTTGATTTCCCTGAAGGTGAAGACGAAGAGTTGACTGAACTCGGAGAAGCCAAGAACTTGACCGTTCTATGGCTAAAGGAATGCATTATGCTCCCAAATCAGACGGCAAAGCCATCGAATCCTTGCCATTCTCCAACGCAAAAGTATCCAGCACGGTCGTCTTCGCCATGCATGCTGTCTCCAGCGCGGTCGCCTATGCCGTGCACGTCTCCACGGCGGTCGCCTGCGCCGCCGCGTCAGCCTTCTCCACCACGGTCGCCTACGCCGCCGCGTCAGCCTTCTCCGCCCACTAAGTTTCTGCCGAAACGTAAAATATCACCCAAATGTCAACGGTCACCCCTCCCGAAGGTACCAAAGGAGGTACCCAAGTTACCTTACGACTATACTCCCGAGAAACCCAGAAATCGCAAAGGACGAATACGAGGCGTGGAATCGAATCGGAAGGAGAAGAAAAAGGCAGATTTCCCCGAGACCGAAGAAGAGATAGAACGAGCTTGGAAAATGGTGAAGACTCTTCATCAAGCCGAGCCGAGTCTGTCATCTGACTATGACCGCTCTATACAGAAGTCACACCAGGAAATGGTGCGGTCGACGAAGAGTAGTAGCGCAGGCGGAAAAGGGGAAAATCAGTTGCCCAGCGGAGAGCAGAAAAAACAATCCACGTCCCCGCTCAAAGTGATTTCCAATACCCAGGTGGGCCGAACACTAATATTGCTGACGAGCAAATTGATCCGGAGTTTATAACACTGTACGCAGACAAGGCAGCTGATGCGGGTTTGTCCATTGCTGAGTATATGAAAACAGTAGACTACTTCCCCGAAGCTGAATGTGCGTACAAATACGGGTACGGGAAGCCTCTCGTCAAACCAGGGAGATAAAGGATCTACCAACGAAAATGCGAAGAGTGCATAGTTGGTATATGGAAGCCGTTGAGAAATCTCAGGACTGGATATGTCTCAGCATTAAGGACGAGCACTATGGGTATGGAGATGGATTGGTTATGATTCAATTTGACGAATTGTTTCAGGTATACCAGTAGCAGGCCCTCGACAAAGCTGTCCTTAGTGCCTATTGTCTATAAGTACTTATTTCTGTAGCTCACCTCGTTCATTTGCATATTCATATATATAGTACACTCATATATAAATTGCAGAATGAAGATTCTCGAATGCAAAATAGGTGGAATCTGATATTGGGTTCATTGATCCAAATTTTGTTTATGAAAAGACTCTTCAGCTATCTGCCAAGGATACAGAAAATAATATTCTGAGGGCAATAATGTTTCACCAACACCGACGGGAAATACTATTTCCTTACAACTTCGGGTTAGTGTTACTCTGTTGTAAACATTCTGTTTTCCTTACTTGATGTTCACTGTATAATTGATGAGTTCTGCATGCATAGCTTCCACTATATTCTGCTAATCTTCCAAATTGACAAAGGAAAAGTAATGGTAATGGACCCAAAACGTAAACCCCTAGCGATGTGGGCTGACATGCAGGAAATGATCCAGCGGTAATTTCAATCTTTATTAATTTCAGTATTTATATATGGCACCATATCGACTACTTTGTTTCATTTTCGGATATCAAGTAATTACTAACTCTTTTTATTCTTTTTCTTTCTCGGGTAGCGTTTGGAAGAGGTTCATAAAAAAGGCCAGGGGTGAATGGAAATCAGAGCTTACATTTGATGTTGTGCATGTAAGTACTATCTAGATCCGCGCGCATCTCCTTTGATTCTAGTGTCGATACCATTATCATGGCTGGTTGATTATTATTTTGATTGAAACCATGTTCTCGTAAAGTGCTTGCAACAAGGAGACGGGAATCACTTGTGTGGATACTACGTTTGCGAGTTCATTTGTGAGACGACATGTCCAAAGGCAGAAATTTAAAGCAACTTCATGTACGTTAGTCGTCAATTCTTCTTATTACCATCTATTTAGTTTACTTAGTTCATTAATATATATTGACCACTCTTCTTATATTAGATCGAACGGCTTCGGACGGTCTTCTACCAAGAGACCGCATACGAGCAATTCAGGAGGAAATTGCGGGCTTCTTTGATGCAGAGGTCCTAAACGTAAAATGGAGAGTACTATAGCCCCGGTTGGAACTGAATTTGATTTTGTAATACACTCCATTGGTCATGTAATATGCTCGATATACTTTTCTTCCGTAATATAAGTGTTCCTTATTCTGCTTTATATGTATTACTTATTCATTCGTGGGATCCGGGAGCTCCGGGGAGGGTCCACCGAGCCTCCTCTCTTCTCGTGGGATCTGGGAGGTCCGGGGAAGGGCCACCGGGGCACCTCTCTTCCATGGGGATCCGGGAGGTCCGTGGAGGGGCCACCGGGAGGTCTGGGGGTCGCAAAACACAAATCATAAAAATTCTGCCGCGGCAGAGAAAAGTGAAAAAGCCCTGCCGCGGCAGAAGGGGCATGCATCCCGGGTCGTATTGAGGACCGAGACTAATAGCCCTGGCCAGGTTCCAGCTAACGAGCCACGTGGTCAGCCCCATTTGTCCCGGGTCCTGGCACAACCGGGACCAATGGGGGAGGGGTATTTGTCCCGGATGCCCCATCCCGGTTGCACAACCGGGACAAATGGGGCTTACGAACCGGGACTAATGATATCGGTAGCGCAGGCGGTCATGCCGTGCCGTTATGCGCACACTCGGAGCTAGCCGCTCCGACGCTCTCCTTGCGCGCTCACTCGTAACCGATCCCAGTTTTTGTCCGTGCACTCCGCGTGTGCATTCCGCGTCGTGTGACGCGCGAGCGAGCACAAGTCATAACAGCCACAGGAACAGGAGTCGCGGCCGGCCGGTTGATGTCTCGACAGGCGCCGAGCCGTCTCGCGCGTGACACTGTGCTCCAAGCTCTGTGGCGCAGCCGCAGTCCGGAGGCAACACATACGCAGAGGAACATGGTGTGACTGATTGTCAGTGGACAGCCATGCTCGCAGTCCCAATCATCAACAAACTATCGCCAAATACCGACGGGCTGTGCCAGTGGAGCTCACTGCCCTCGTACGCCTCTATCCAGACGCTGTCGCGCTCCCGTCTCATGTGGTGTTTGCTTCTGCTGTCTCATCCCTCGAAAACCATCTGAGTGGCTGTGAGTAAGCAATGATGCGCTTTTTCTAAGTAGCCTGCTGCCGCTTTGAGAGTCGCCTTATCCTCTCCAGAGTCTTCGCCGGCGCGTTTCTTCGATTCTCCCCAGCGGCGATGCCGTTGACGCAGCTAGGCTTGTATATAGTAGGATTAGTTTGCTTTCCGCCTGCGTGCTAGTTTTCGCCGTCATGGTGCTTCTTCTCCTCCCCGGTTGGTCTCCGACGAGTCGCGACTGTTATGAATAGGCAACTTGTCTATATTGATAGCCCATGGGGCATATATATATTACATATGACTTGGGGAATAAGTAATCGAGACTAATACGGATTGGACTCCTAGACCTATACTAATACTCCTTAACACCCTCCCTCAAATGCAAATCGTATGCAATAGCATTGCATTTGAAGAAGTGTACACTACAAAAAAAACGATAATCCAAAATCCGCGTCTTGAAAGTGTCTTGTAGCATGAAGAGTCTTCAAAACCTGTAGAGTCAAGCCAGAACGAAGAGCGAATAGAGTCGATCGAACAATGCGACCGACATAGACCGATATTCGATCAAGAGAAGAGCATGTCACAAACGATCATAACACAAGAAGCCCACGACATAAGAAGTCCAACGGCGAAAGAATGTGTGTAGATCAATGACAATGCAAAATGAGGCCACAAAAATCCCATAGAAAGGAGTAGGACAAAAAAAATGAGGCCACAAAAATCCTATAGAAAGGACCAGGACCGAGAATAGGAGGCCGCAAAAGGACCAAGAAAGGCCACAAAAGGACCAAGAATAGGAGGCCACAAAAGGACCGAGAATAGGAGGCCACAAAAGGAGCGATGTCACAAAAGGACCAATAATAAGAGGCCACAAAAGGACCGAAATAGGAGGCCACAAAAGGACCGAGAATAGGAGGCCACGAACGGACCGAGAATATAGGCTGACAAATGAAGGTACACTGGACTCTCATGACATAAAAACACAAAAAGAAACGACGGATCTGGTGGACGCAGGGGAAATATAGAAAACTAGAAAAAACGGAGAGACTAATGATGGTGGGGCAGCGGAAGTGAATCATGGTGGCGAGGGCCAGTACCAACCAGAGTTCCCGTGTTGCGCTCCTGGTTGTGAAGAAGGTGGTTTCTCTGAACTAGAAGAGTCAGTAGCAACACCGGCAGAACCTGTCGAAGAAGAACCCGAAGCCATAAGTTGGCGCAGGAGGCGCAATATCCTGCTCAGTCACAGACACTGCTGAAGGAGTCGGGGTACGAGCGCGAGTAGCTGAAGTCTCCGAATAAGTACCACGTGACATGTCCCGCATCTTCTTGAAACAAGTAGACTCAATGTGACCGGGGTTTCCACAATAGTCGCAATGACGACGGGGACGGTCTCCACCATTGGTGGGAGACGGCATAAGAGCCGGAGCACTAAGGTGGGAAGTCGGTGGAGTAGGCGACGAAGCAGGACCATAGGGCGACTGGGCAGGTCCACGGGCTGCCAGCACAGAAGGAACATTAAGAAGACCAATACCATGAATGCGAATCTCCTCAGCACGAAGCTCAGACAACACCTCTGACATAGGAATACGACCACGGCAAGCAGCTGAGCACGACGAGCCTCAAACTCAGAACGAAGGCGCGACAAAAACTCATAGATGCGCTGAAACTCCAAATCGGAGCGCACAGTCTGACAACACGGACAGGTGCCACACACAGCAGTGCGAAGAGAGTCGAGCTGACGCCAGATAGCAGAACTCTGCATGTAGAACTGATCAACAGTGGAGTCATTCTGCTGTAGAGCATGCTCCTGACGAACCACAAACAGATAAAGAGCATCCCCAGATGGCTGATGGCGCCGACGAAGGTGAGTCCACATAGCAGTGGCAGTACTGAGTCCCATAAACTCCGAAGCAAACTGGGGTAAAACACTGGCAGTAAGAAATAGCTGCAGCACGAGCATCATCATCCACCCAGTGAGTGTAAGAAGTCATGTCCTTCTGATAGGTCGCAAGAGCATCAGAGTATTCCTGAACCTTCTTCTCATACGCCACGACAGCGGCATCATCCACACTCTTAGCTGCATCCTTTTCAGTCTGAGAAGCACCGGCAACAATGACTGGTGCGTCGACAGAGTAGGAACCGCAGGAGCAACGGGGCACGACGGACAGGAGACCTCGCCAGAAAGAACACGCCATAGACGAAGACCACGCATATGAACGCGCATAAAGGCGGAAATCCGGGTAGTTGGTGCCATCGAAGATAAACGGAGCACCGAGAAATCGCGACAAAGCCAGCAGCAGCCATAGCGATATTTTTTTTTGTACCGCTCACGTACTAATTTGGAACAGAGGGGCCTGACGGAACAGAGATACGGGCGGAGTAGAGCAGGCGGGGACTTGCAGCGAATTGGAGACGGCCGGAGCAACGGGCACACAGACGTGAGCAGCCGCCGGAACGGAGCCAAGCGGACGGCCTGGAGCTGCAGAAGCGGACGACTGCTAGCCGGAAGATGGCGCATACAAGGAACACGGGCCAATCCAATCTGGAGCAGCAAAACGTCCACACGCCAATCCAATCAGGAGCTGAACATGTGCAAGCCAATCAAATCAGGAGCAGCACATGTGCAAGCCAAATCCAAGTTGGAGACTTCAAGCCGACAGGAATACACAAGCAGCGATCCAGTCTTGTACGGTTGGTCACGGGAGATGCAGGCAACACTAGGAACACCACGGGCAGCGGAAAGAGAATCTGGAGAACGAAAAGAAAATTGGTAGACCGACGGCAGAGCGTCGGCGACGAAAGTAGATGATCGAATCGATCGGGACGAGTTGCGCGTCCCAGCACGGAAAAAAAACCCCTAAAACCTAGGCACTGATACCATGTTATGAATAGGCAACTTGTCTATATTGATAGCCCATGGGGCATATATATTACATATGACTTGGGGAATAAGTAATCTAGACTAATATGGATTGGACTCCTAAACCTATAATAATACTCCTTAACAGCGGCGACGCTGGAGTCTGCTTCTTTCTCTCTTGCAGGTTGGGGTCGTGGAGACTTCCCTTCAGGATTGGAGGCGAGCAAGACCGGCTCAATAAATTCGTCTGCTGTATCTTCCTCTCCGAAATCGGTGGGAAGGAGAAGGGCGCTGATCCCCTGGCCGGCCGTGGTGGCGAGGGGGGGGGGGGTGGTGGTGGCGTTGCTCATTCTCTTCCTCAGTGGTTCCAGAGGGTTTCCAGCTGCATCGTCGACCTGATCACACGGTGGTGATTCGATTCACGACCGCGTTCAAGAGCCACATGGATGGCATTTCTGCCTCTGCGACGGAGGCTCGCTCGACCCATCGCCGGATCTCGGCTTCGCAAGGAGTTCAAGTGGTTTGTCCCTGGATTCCTGGCGACTGCCGGCGGTTGAGGTCCCTCGCCGGAAGGGAGAGTCCGGGATCTTCAAGGTGCTCCGCTCTCGGTGTCTTCCGCACCTGGAGAGCGCCGGCGACGAGTGGTGAACCCCAAGGATTGTATTGCTTTTTCCTGTATAGTTCTAGGGGGTTTTCTGTAACTTTGCGGGGCCTTCTTTCGAATTTTAGGTCTTTAGAGCAAGAGTTGAGAAGGGCCTTTGCGCATTTGTACCTGCCACGTCTTAACGTATCTGCAGCAATCGGGGTCTCCGGCCCCATCCTTTGTACAAAAAATCCCTCGAAAACCATCGCTCGAGCTGGCTGGACGCATGGAACCCAGGAAATAGCTGGGATGCAAAAAACATTAGGGTTTGGGGTATTTGTATCTTCTAACAACGTGCAAAGTTTCACCGAAAAATACTAGAAATTTTGGGCTAGAAAAAGGGAAAAAATCTATGGCTTTAAAATGAATAAAAATACTTATTTTTTATCACAAAAGTTTTCTTTATTTCAGATTCATGCGGATAATAAAAAAATTCGACAAAACTTGTATCATATATATGTACTTGTTCAATAAATCAGAAGTTTTAGATTTCAAAATGTGGTTTAAAAAATGAAGATAAAAGGCTTTAGTGAGTTTGGGAGGGTAAATGACTTTTGATGGCGCCCATAGCCTTTGAAGTTCAGGTTCAGCAGATTTCTCATGAGTGATCATGTGTAATTGGTGTGGTATTACTTATCCAACCTTCTCGCGTCGTGCTTCCTTTAACCTTTTTTGACGCATCAATCATGATTAAGGGCGTGTTTGGCTTATTCTGGTTGCCCTACCAAATATTTGGCTTGCCAAAATTTAGGCCGAGTCCCATGAAAAGGTCAACGTTGACTAAAAAACAAATTATACTTGGTAGTGTTCCATTGGCATGCCAAAAAATCGGCAACCATTTAAACATAAACCAATTTCTGGTCAGCCAGGAAATTGGTATGATATAGCTTAGTCATAATTCAAACATATCTTCAAAACATATGGGGTTCCCATCGTTTGTCGTTTTGAAAGAGAGGTATTTCTTCTTTGGTACCTCCGTTCCGGTGTACTGGGCTCACAAGAAAACTCTCTGCGACCAAGGAGGACGTTGATTTTGTGTTAAATCTATTTCTCTCCCCGTATTTCCTCCCAACACATTTCGTTAACTCCACCCATTAACTAGGGAGATGTAAGGCCTTCCGTAATGCATCGTCTCTTAGCATGGTATCCTATGTAGTAGACGATTATAAGATACAACACTCCTAATGCATTGTATGTTAAGTGTTGTATCTAAATAAACACATATTTAATGGTTTTAGCCTCATACTTATATTTTATTGGTCTAACAAGTTATTTTGCCTATGGTACCGTGTAAGAGTTGTATCTTAAATAAGATATAACATTCTTCTCTTTTCTCATTAAATATAGTGCCACATCTTCATTTTACCTATCGCCACATCCGCATTTTATCTATAATATTGTGCCAAGATACTACCATTACGGAAAGCCTATCGATGGAGGAGGGCCATTGCGTTGCACTCAATTTTGCAAGACTCCAATCACGCTCCATGCATGCAAAGCATTTAACCTCCATGCATCTCCACCGGCGAGAGAAATTAGACTAGCCATAGTGGTGGTATCATAGGTGGTATCATGCAAGTTGGACCCACAAAAAAGGTGATGTGGCAGGTAATTAATGAGGATGATTATAATAACATAGGTAGATACCGTATCATGACACGTAAACTAGAAAATTTAATTGCATGTAAATCTTGTACACATATTTGCATTGAGATTCTACAAAATAATAAATATGATGAGATTATGATACTACTATAAGATACTATGCACTATAGAGGTAGTATCATATACTAGTATCATATGCATGATACTTGTGTATGATACTCCCCACTATGACTAGTCTTAGGAAGATGTTGGGCCACATCTATAGTAATTAGACCATATTAAATGCTATTTAGGCCTTAAGGTCTGTGCCAATGCATCGTTTCTTAGCACGTAATCATATGCGTAATAAAAACATAAGAAACAATTAGTACAATGCATCATACTGTACGTTTTGGTTTATAGGGCACAATCGCAAAAACATGCGGTCCCACCTCTTAGACACATTTGCATTAATTCCCTTCCAATTAGTAGGTACTCCCTCCATCACAGTTTAAAGGGCGTACCCCACACGAGGTCTGGTACCAATGCTATTAGGGATAGGCTCCATAATGGGAGATAATCACGCATGGACAGTTAAGAGCATGCGCCTAATCGGTGAGAAAAAACGCTTGGTCCATTAAATCCCAACCTCCTCGTGCATGCATTTCCTAATCACACCTCACGTATTCCTCTTGTGTTCCCACTTGCATGCAGTGTACGTTAGTGAATGGGAAAAGAGAAAAAGGCCCACCTAATTGCTCTCCAAACGCCTCAATTAATTAGTTAATCAATTCTCTGCCTCTTAAACCGCTCAAATTCTGAAAAATCCGGATTTTGGGGATACGCCCTTTATAGTGTGATGGAGGGAGTAGTTGCCTCTCTCCACCCCTCTCCACCAATGCACGCAATTTGAGACCCAATGAATGAATACCTAGAGCTCAAAGAGTATCCTATGTTTTGTATCTAAATTTAATGATTTGTGGCTCATGCAAGCATGTGATTGGCTAGCCTCTTTTTTTTTCCTATGGCCAAGTGCCAAGGTTAGATAATATACAACCTCACTATCTCTCTTCATTAAATACAGTGTCATACAAGTAAAATGCCTATAAAACCACACTAGGAGAGTTGCATTGGCACAGGCCTAAACCGGGAGTGTTTTGGAACAAATTGTTTTTCAGTAGGAGCCCAATACACCGTAATAGAGGAATAGTAATATCCAACTCTATCATTATTGTTTTATAATGAAGATGCGCCGAATCGTCATTGGATAAAAACGATTTTTCTAGAAGAAACGAGGTGTGGAATGGTCATCCTCTTTGTGATGAAGCAATATACTCATACCAAATAAATTTCTCTTTTCAATAGAATTGCACCAAACTGATTATGCATAGTCTCGCACTTTCACTAGTGGAAACAACCCCTTTCGTCCAGGGGGGCAGGGGGCATCTGTCCCGGTTGCACCAAAAACCGGGACAAGTGCCATGCATTGGTCCCGGTTCGTGTGCCCGAGGCAGCAGAAACCACCTGGGGGCATCTGTCCCAGTTCGTGGGGAGCCAATGGTCCCGGTTCGTGGCACAACCCGGGACGAATCCCTAGCCACAGGCCACGTGGCGCGCATGGGCATTGGTCCCGGATCATACCCCTAACCGGGACCAATGTCCCTTCCCCTACAAATGCGGCCACAATCCTGTCCCTTTTTTTTTAAGCATGGGTGGTATTGTCTGTCCGCGTGGCGCATGGGTGGTATTGTCTGTCCGCGTGGCGCGGAGTTGTAACGCGTGGCCATGAATGCGCGTTATAAACTGCCGCACCTCCACTCCACGCACCGTCGTGCCACCACCATGCCTCCGAGGAGGAACAACACTACCGGTTTCCGCGGAGTTCGATCGCGGCAGAACGGAATGTTCACCGCGACTATCCGCTTCGGGGACGACCGCATCCCCCTCGGCTCCTTTGCGATGGCCTCGGAGGCCGCCGCGCTTGGGACGCGGCGGCCTGGCGCCTCGGCCGCCCGCGGTCGTTGATGAATTTTAGCGACTGCCACACCCTCTGGGAAGCGGAGGCCAGGGCGCCGACGCCGCAGATCGTCACTGCCGCCGACCACCGCCACCTCAGGCACCGCGCGTTTCAGGGCCTAGTCGACGTCAGGGACGACCGCGTGGTCCGCGAGTATTACCGGAACAATCCGGGTGAGGAGAGCGCCGACGAGGAGCTATGGCAGACCCGCGCGGCTGAGCAGGCGGAGCGGCGCGCCTCGAACGCCACCTCGAGTTAGATGCCGCTCGGGAGGCGAGGACGAAGGCGCTGCAAGCGCTCCGTCGGGCCGACCACGCCGGCGAAGTCTGGGCCTCCGACGATCCGAGGTGGGGCCTATCTCGGAAATACCATCATGCACCTCCTCCGACGACGAGGAGGTCACCGACGACGACGAGGACGAAGAGTAGCGCGCTAGCGCGTCTGTTTCTGTTGGCTGTTTAATAAAATAATTTGTTGTATTCCGGCAAACAGTGGCCCTCTAGCTCGTCTGTTTCTGTTTTCCGTGGGATTTTTCCTGATTTGTTGGATTCAGATCTAATGGCATTTCGATAGACGTTAAAAAGAGGGGGACATGTATTTCGATAGATAAACAAGGCACGGTACACATAATGGCAAGATTGGATCTAAATCTAAACGGAGAGCATAGATCTAAATAAACAAGGCAGTACATAATGGCAAAAGTGCATCGATCTACTAGTCATACTCCTGCCTAGGCCTATAGTACATGTACTCGTAGTCGTCGTAGTCGCCGCCGCCGTCGTCGTCACTATCGTCTGACGGTGCTCTGCACTCACTCGGAGGATCACGACTCCAGGGCTGGGCCTGAGGGTAGCGCAGGCGAGGGATATCGCCGGCCCTGATGTAGTCCATGACGCTCTGTAGAGTCCGACCGGACCACCATAGCCGACGACCGGCCTCGTGATAGTTCCCAGGAGGCAGACCGTCCTCCTCATACCTGGCGAGCGCCCTCTCACGCCGATTGATGAAGAAGGCATCCCAAGTGCTGGTTATCGGGATGCCAACTGGGATTTCTCCGCTGCTCCGGCGTGAGCTCGTAGTAGTGGTTTGTGATGGCCGCCCGACGCGCCACACCTTGAGGAAGAGGAGGGACCGGCACTCCTCCGGCGCTCAGCATCCAACCGGCGGGAACGTTGTAGCTGCACGGGCAGGGGTAGTTCGAGGCGGAAGTGCCTCCGGATGAATGTTAGAGTGGGTACGGTAGAAGCCATGAGAGAGTGGTGAGTTTGTATGTGTTTATGGCAATGCAGTGGCAATGTATACATATATATAGCGAGAAGAAAACATCCCTTTAGTCCCGGTTGGAGGGACCAACCGGGACTAAATGGGTTATGGTTTCATTGTGAAACGGATCATCCCTTTAGTCCCGGTTGGGGACACCAACCGGGACTAAATGGGAATTAGGGTTTCGTTTGGACCAATCAGATAGAATCACACGGATCGTGTGTTTCTTTCAAGCGCTCTTGAGTCGTTGGATCCGGGTGTGTTTTTTTCGAGCTGTTGTGAGCCGTCCGATCAGGGCTACAGTGTGTTTCCTTCGAGCTGCTGTGAGCCGTTGGATGAGTTGTTTCTTAACCGTTGGATCAAAACACTAGCTCAACACTTTGTGAGCCAGAGGACCCTATATAGCCCAGCTTCATACACCGGTCAGTTCATCTCCCAAATACAAAACATCCGGATTCGCCCTCATACGTCCAGTCGTGCATTGGTATGCATATATGCACCCAGTAGCCACGGTCGGGCTGTATGATGGCGATACCGTCTGTTTTGTTCCACACCCTCTTAAGGTTTGATACATCATATATACTCAATTCATCGAGCAAATACAAAATATCCGGGTTCGACATCATACGTCCTGCCGTGCATTTGGGTCAGTGTTTAACACATTCATCCCCCTTTAACACATTCATCCATGCATGCTTGGGTCAGTGTTCACTTTGAGCTCGGGTAGTAATGTGCACGGGAACATCATCCGCGACGGCCGAGCACGACAGAACAGAATGTTTACCGCATCCCCCTCGGTGTTCGTTTGTTTTCTCTTTTTAATAAAAGAATTTTTCCTGTACAAAATAAAAATAAATAAAAGAATTTGTATTCCGGCGACATTGCGGCGCGCTAGCGCGTCTGTTTTCTGTTTAATGTAATTATTACTAATTTAAAACAATATAAGATATTTATATTTAAATTAAGTGCAAATAGTGAAATAGTTAATAGTTTGAATAGTTAGAATAATTATTTAGGTAAACAGAAAACGGATTTGAATTATTTACGCAATTTCAAACAATTTTAATGTTGTAATTTTTTCGTAATTTGAAAGTATGTAGAAGTTATTCACTTACATATTTAAGATATTCAAAATTTGGCGCTAAAACAATTGGCGCGCCGGCCCACTGGTTCTGGCGCGGGCGACCAGCCGGGTCTTTCGTCCCGGTTGTTGCCACCAACCGGGACGGAAGGGTCTTTCGTCCCGGTTGTTGCCACCAACCGGGACGAAAGGGTCATAGGATATAAACACGTCACCGCTCCCCTCAGTTCCGAGCGAGCGCAGGGACGAAATCGACGCCGCCAGGCTGCCCATTTTTTCCGTCCCCCCGCGCCGCCCCTCACCCCGTCGGCACCGCGCCGCCCCCTCGCCCCGTCGGCATCCTCCTCTGTGGCGCCGCTCCCGACTCCGACGAGCGCACCCACCCCCCTCGCCCCCCCCCTACGCGCCCTCTCCCGTTCGCCTCGGCCGCGCGCCGCCCTCTAGGTCCCGTCGCTGCCCGCGCCGCCCCTCGATCCCGTTCGCCTCGGCCGCGCGCCGCCCTATAGGTCCCGTCGCTGCCCCGCGCCGCTGCCCCGCGCCGCCCCTCGATCCCGTCGCTGCCCCGCGCCGCCCCTCGATCCCGTCGCTGCCCCGCGCCTGCCCTCGATCCCGTCGCTGCCCCGCGCCATCCTCCACCGCCCCGCGCCGCCGGCCTGCCGCTGCCCCGCGCCGCTGCCCCAAGAGGAGGTAAAAGGCCTGCCTCCATCTCGCCCTAATCTGGCCTTTTTTGTTTTTCTTCCTTTTTTTTACTTAATTACTGTTTTTTATTATTGTTAGAATTATTAGTTTACAAATGTTAGAAATTTTAGTTTATGAATGTTAGAAATTTAGATTAGACTTATTTACTTTAAATTTGTTTAGAATTGATATAAAAAATTTAAGAATGTTAGAGCATGTCTAACAAACCCCCTATATGGCCCAAACCCGTATAATAACCGCTGATATACGGGTTTGGGCTATACCCGGCCATCTAGCAGACCCCGTAAATGGACCACCCCGAACGATTTTTTTACAAGTTTGGGTAGGGGGCGGCCCGTCGACCCCTACATGTGCGGGTCGGGAGGGGATATAGAGGGCCAACCCTCTACCTCGTGCGAGCTAGGGCGCGCTGAAGATCTTTTGAGAGTATGGACAGAGTTTACTTTGTCTAGAAATAACAACAGCAATTAAAATTCAGATATGAAGAGGCATCCCTGATGCCCCTGTTAGAAGAGAGCAAATCAACACTAAAATGAAGAAAAAAGATATTGCTGCTGTATGAATGTGTGAAGAAGCAAAGACAGGACCAAAGGTTACCAATTTGCTGGTAACCTTTGGTCATGTCTTTGCTTCTTCAACACATTCATACAGCAGCAATATCTGTTTTCTTCGTTTTAGTGTTGCTTTGCTCTCCTCTAACACGGGCATTAGGGATGCTTCTTCATATCTGAATTTAATTGATGTTGTTATCTAGACAAAGAAAACTCTGTCCATACTCTCAAAATATCAGCTGCCATGAGGGTGCCCAAGTCATGGATATGCAAAATGTCCAAAACCCTGTTTTGTGAGGGGCCAAAAGCTCTTGCGAGCTAGCAGACCCCCTACCCCCACCCCGTAAAAACAGAGAATATTCTGTTTACGGGGTGGGGTAGGGGGTCTGCTAGCTCGCACGAGTTTTGGCCGGTGAAATGTGTATACAGGGCCCTCTACACGCGTTTTAGGGGGCGAAAACATAAGGGGTCCGTTAGACATGCTCTTAGAAATTTTAGATTAGACTTAGCAATTTTAGATTTGTACGTTTAGAATTGATATAGGAAATTTAAGAATGTTAGAATTATTAGTTATTAGACTGACCAATTTTAGATTCGTACGTTTAGAATTGATATAGGATATTGAAGAATGTTAAAATTATTAATTATGAATGTTAGAAAAATCTAATTAAGATAGTGTTATAAATTTAAGAATGCTAGAAATGTTATCGTATGTTCAAATATTATTAGCATAAGCAATTTTAATGAATTGGATCTGAAATATATACTTACTCTTTTGTATAGTATGGAGTCAAGAGACGAAGATGCCGAAAATATGATCGAGGGTTTAATCCGCGGGCCCGACGTAGAGCCCGATGTGAGCCAGTGGATGAACGACTCCGGTGAGGGAGATCCGGTGCTCACCCAGGGAGACGACTCCGATGAGGGAGAAGCCGACGGCTCCGATATGGGAGCAGCCGACGGCTCCGGTGGAACCATACAAATTACAAACACCGGCTCCGAGGTGCATATATATATTTTAATTAATGAAGCATCCGTTGCTATATACATGTATTAACAGTCTTTATATTTTTAGCCATCCGGTTCAAATATATCAACCGAAAAAAGACTAAACGAGGCGCAACAAAGAAGTTGAAAGATACAGAAAGATACAGGATCGACACGATCACAGCAGACGGCGCACCCGAGCTTCCCGCTGATGTTGCCCAAAAATTTGTGAAGCAATGCGGAGTGTAGTTAGAGATCACATCCCGATCACTGTTTAATGAGTGGAATGAGCCAAAAGATCCGCGGAAACAAGGAATTTCATATGTCGGCAAAATAGCCAAAGATCATCTTTTCTCAAAGATTTTGGCTAATTTCAACTTACCCGTGCCGGAGGTGGACGAGAAATGAAGCGGATGTGACTGAGGCCGATGTTACTAAAAATGAAACATGAGATACGGGAAAAGGTCAAAGCGTGGACCCTGAAAAAGATGGCCGAGCAATTCAAAAACTGGAAGAAAAGATTGAACCTTGATTATGTTAAGAAGAACAAGACTCCTGATTTCACTCAAGGGTATGAGAAAATAAAACCCGTATGGCCAGACTTCGTGAAGTACAAGCTGGCAGAGAATGAACTGGAAAGGACGAAAACAAATGAGAAAAACGCCGGCAAAAAGGTATATCACCATGTTATGGGGCAAGGTGGCTACAAGGGTTCTAGTCCCAAGTGGGAGACATGGGAGAACAACCTGATTCAGCAGGGGATCACTCCCGAGCCGTTCTTGTGGGTCGAGCGGACAAGGTCATGGTTCTACGGGCATGGGGGCAGGTTGGACGCCGAAGGAAAAGCAATATATAACCTAAGGCATAAAAAGAGTCATCCTCTACCCATAGATAAGCTGAGAGACGCAATAAAGGACGTTAAAGATGGGAAGTTCGTGCCAGATAGAGAGAACGACGAGCTCACACGAGCCCTAGGGAATAAGGAACACGGAGGGCGTACACGAGGCACAAAAGGCACTCCTCCGTGGAGTGTTGCGTTCGACTCCACCAAAAAGTTATACCCAGATAGAAGCCGTCAACGTAAAAAGGACAAGGAGGCAGCTGAAGCAGAGAATCAGGCAAACTGGAGGCGTCAACTTGAAGAAATGGTAAAGCTGACACAGGATGTAGCAAAGAAGCAGCAGGACCAAATTAACACACTAGCCAGCAGATAGTGTCTACCGGCGCATCAGTACACATGCTAGAAGTTGAAGCTGAGGCTGCCGACGCCGCACATTCTCATCGCAAAAGCAGCGTTGCGTCCACGCAGCTACCGGATGATGATGCACCACCGATGATTTACCCGGTGGACGAGATCACGGAAATGACATCCTGTGAGCTCCACGTGAAGGTCGTCAATATAACCATCAAGGCGGCGGCCGGATATGTCTTACCGATTGGCAACGAACCAACTCACCATTGTCTCCCGGTTCCACGGGGCTACGCTGTTGTTGGGGTCGATGAAGTTGCCAACGGATTCGAGCGGGTAAAGCTTGATTTTCCTGAAGGTGAAGACGAAGAGTTGACTGAACTCGGAGAAGCCAAGAACTCGACCGTTATGGCTAAAGGAATGCATTGTGCTCACAAATCAGACGGCAAAGCCATCGAATTCTCGCATTTCTCCAGCGCAAAAGTCTCCAGCGCGGCGTCTTCGCAACGCATGCCGTCTCCGGCGCGGTCGCCTACGCCGTGCACGTCTCCAGCGCGGTCGCCTACGCCGCCGCGTCAGCCCTCTCCGCCCACTAAGTTTCTGCCGAAACGTAAAAAATCACCGAAACGTCAACGGTCACCCCTCCCGAAGGTACCAAAAGAGGTACCCAAGTTACCTTACGACTATACTCCCGAGGAAACCCAGAAAATCGCAAAGGACGAATACGATGCGTGGAAATCAAAGCGGAAGGAGAAGCAAAAGCCAGATTTCCCTGAGACCGAAGAAGAGATAGAACGAGCTTGGAAAATGGTGAAGACTCTTCATCAACCCGAGCCGAGTCTGTCATCTGACTATGACCGCTCTATTCTGAAGTCACACCAGGAAATGGTGCGGTCAACGAAGAGTAGTAGCGCAAGCGGGAAAAAGGGGAAATCAGTTTGCTCAACTCGGAGAGCAGAAAAAACAATCCACGTCCCCGCTCAAAGTGATTTCCAATACCCAGGTGGGGCCGAGCACTAATATTGCTGATGAGGATATTGATCCGGAGTTTATACACTGTACGCAGACAAGGCAGCTGATGCGGGTTTGTCCATTGCTGAGTATATGCAAACAGTGAACTACTTCCCCGCAGCTGAATGTGCGTATAAATACGAGTCCGGGCAGCCTCTTGTCAAACCCGAGGAGATAAAGAATCTACCAACGAAAATGCGAAGAGTGCATAATTGGTATATGCAAGCCGCTAATGAATCTGAGGACTGGCTATGTCTCAGCGTTAAGGACGAGCACTATGGAACTGGAAATGGAATTGTTATGATTCAATTTGAGGAATTGTTTCAGTTATACCAGCAGCAGGCCCTCGACAAATCTATCCTTAGTGCCTATTGTCTGTAAGCACTTATTTCTCTAGCTCACCTCATTCAATTGCATATATATTCATATATATATATATAGTACACTCATATATTATAATTGCAGAATGAAGATTCTCGAATGTAAAAGAGATGGAATCTATGATATTGGGTTCATTGATCCAAATATTATTTTTGAAAAGACTCTTCGGCAATCTCCCAAGGATACAGAAAATAATATTCTGAGGGCAATAATATTTAACCAACACCGACGGGAAATACTATTTCCTTACAACTTCAAGTAAGTGTGTTACTCTGTTGTAAACATTCTGTTTTCCTTACTCGATGTTCATTGTATAATTGATGAGTTCTGCGTGCGCAGCTTCCACTATATTCTGCTAATCTTCCAAATTGACAAAGGAAAAGTAATTGTAATGGACTCAAAACGTAAACCCCTCTCAATGTGGGCTGACATGCAGGAAATGATCCAGCGGTAATTTCAATCTTTATTAATTTCAGTATTATATATTGCAATATATCGACTACTTTGTTTCATTTTCGGATATCAAGTAATTACTAACTCTTTTTATTCTTTTTCTTTCTCGGGTAGGGTTTGGAAGAGGTTCATAAAGAAGTCTCCCGGTGAATGGGAAAAACAACTTACATTTGATGTTGTGCAAGTAAGTACTATCTAGATCCGTGCCCATCTCCATTATCATGCCTGGTTGATTATTATTTTGATTGAAACAATCTTCTCGTATAGTGCTTGCAACAAGGAGACGGGAATAACTTGTGTGGATACTACGTTTGCGAGTTCATTCGTCAGACCACATCTCCCAAGGGCAGAAATTTAAAACAACTTCATGTACGTTAATCGTCAATTCTTCTTATTACTATCTATTTTAGTTACTTAGCTTCATATTTTTAGTGACCACTCTTTTATATTAGATCGAACGGCTTCGGGACGGTCTTCTACCTAGGGACCGCATACGAGCAATTCAGGAGGAAATTGCGGGCTTCTTAGATGCAGAGGTCATAAACGTACATGGAGAGTACCATGCCTCCGGTTGGAACTAAGTTTGATTTTGTAATACACTCCATCGGTCATGTAATATGATCGATATACTTTGCTTCTGTAATATAAGTGTTTCTTATTCTGCTTTATATACTTATTCACTCGTGCGATCCGGGGGCTCGGTGGAGGGTACACCGAGGCTCCTCTCTTCTCGAGGTCCGGGGAGGGGCCGCCAGGAGGTCTCGGGGACCAAAAAAACGGAAATTGTAAAGCCCTGCCGCGGCAGAGAAAAGGGCAAAAGCCCTGCCGCGGCAGAAGGGGCATGCATCCCGGGTCGTATTCAGAACCGGGACTAATAGCCCTGGCCAGGTTCCAGCGCTCGGGCCACGTGGTCAGCCCCATTTGTCCGGGTCCTGCCACAACCGGGACCAATGGGGAGGGTATTTGTCCCGGATGCCCCGTCCCGGTTGCACAACCGGGACAAAAGGGGGCCTACGAACCGGGACTAAAGCACCTGTTTCCACTAGTGTTTTGCTCTTCTTCTCTCCATATATATCTACCTTCCATGCTCTTTTCTTCTGCTCCCTCTCAATTATGTAGTTTGCATTGGCTTCCTCGCATATGTAGTTTTTCAAACATGAATTTATTTGGTGTATATGATTCTCAAAAAGGAAGTACTGGAATGAATAGGAGGCCTCGGGAATGTGCTGTGCAGGATCGGGTTAATCACCGATATTATTCCAACGGCGACCAGTTTTTGGGCGATGCTCGGACGTGACGTCAGACAAGTAGTTCTGGGATCACATGTTCGACGAGTTGAAGATCCTTTGGTCTTGTTTTCGGCTCTCAGCACATGTTCTTCCTTTTTTGCTTGACATAATACCTGAATGGAGAACCGTGTAAAACCAACCAAGGGCTAAGTTCACAGAGTTTGCTCTTGAGTATAAAGAACAAACCAAGGGCTAAGTTCATAGGATAATCCAAATGACCTCCACAAACTGGATAGTTTTTGTAATTGATATCTTTTGAGGGAACGTTTGTACTTAGTTCGTTGTTAATTTTTCCAAACTTCTCTCGGTGTGGATCATTTGAAACTTTTTGACACATGAGAATCCGAATTAAGAAAAGTTGGGGTTACCTCTCACTGGTCGTGCTTAGGTTACCTGTTGTTGGTTTTGGTAAGGGATCACTAGTGGAAACAGGGGCATTAGTCCCGGTTGGTAAGGCCCATTTGTCCCGGTTGTGCAACCGGATGGGCCAGCCGGGACAAATGGCCCTCCCACATTGGTCCCGGTTGTGCCAGGACCCGAGATGGTTAGGGATGGCCCTCGTGGCGAACCTGGCCAGGGAGTTCGTCCCGGTTCGTGTTAGGAACCGGGATGAATGGCTCCCCTCAAAAAAATATATTGTGGCCACTTTCTCTGCCGCGGCAGGGTTCTTTTCGTTTTTTGTCCCAAATTTTTCAATCCTGTCGCGCAAACCCCAACCGGCCTCCCCTTCCCAAACCGCGTCCACTGGCCCACGTATTTAGTTAAGCCCGGTAGCCACGTTTTGGTCGAAGGGCCGACTGGCCCGCGTCTTTTATTAAGCCTACTGGCTACGCGGGGTCAAAGGGTCCACTGGCCACGCGGGGTCAAAGGGGCCACTGGCCGGCGACCTAGTGGATGGCTCGCCCGGTCCTTAAAGTAAAGACCACAGCCGCGCGCGGTCAAAGGGCCCACTGGCCACCTCGTCTTTCCGCGCCACCACTTCCCCGCGCGCGCGTGGCCACGAACAGTACGCCTCGGCTCCCCCGCGCATTCATGGCCGCCTGCAACCGCCGCCGGTTGGCATGCCACATTCTCGCCGCCGGTTGGCATGCCAACCCCTCCCGGGTCGTTTTTAAAGGGCCCCCGCCGCCCGTACACCCCACTCACCCCCAGGCCGTGCCCAGCTCCAAAGAACCCTAGCCGCCATGTCGCCCCGCCGGGGTTTAAGCGCGCCAAGAATGAGCCCAAGGCCGGGTCCTCGAGCGGCGCCGGCCAGAGAGGCGCCGGCGTCCCCCGCGCGCTGCAGGAGGCCTTCGGCTTCGGTCCGGAGGCGTCCGGATTGGGGGCAGCCGCGCGTCCCTGCTCCACCTCCGGCAGCCCGCCCGCCGCTCGCGCCGCGCCGGGCAAGCGGTTCCGCCCTCTATGTGCGGAAGGAAGAGGCCGAGTGGCATTGGGAGCATGCCACGCCGGTGTTCTGGCCGGACGTCCACCTCCCGGACGGCTGGCACCTGAACCCGCAGCGCATTCCCGTGCCGCCGGCCCCGACCAATGAGGCCTTGCGCGAGGAGATCGACCGCCGGCGCGCTCCTGCCGGGCCACCTCCTCAGAAACAGCGCGTACGCGCGCAACTCCCCCTACTGGGCCGTCTGGCTCTAGCAGGAGCACGACCAGCGCGCCGCTCCTACATCCCTGGAGGAGGACGCCCACGGCTACCCCGCGCCACCGTCCGGCAGGGAGCCGGAGCTGTGGCTCGAGGAGGACATCCCCGCCAAAGAGGACGACCCCGAGCTCCAGGCCGGCTTGGGAGGAAGCATACGAGGCCTCCCGCCGCTCCCTCATCGAGGACGAGGTCAAGCGGTGGGAGAAGGTCCTGGCCGCCGCCGACGATGCGATGCCTCCCCCTCCAGCGCCTTCGCCGTGGTGGCAGGCCATGGAGACGTCGGAGGACCAGCCGCCGCCATAGCCGCTGCCCCCCGGCCTGGAGTACGGGATGTCCTGGGCATGGACAGGCGGCGAATGGGCGCCGGAGCCGGAGGAGCTGCCGCCGCCGCTGCCGCAGCCAGAGGAGCTTCCGCCGCCGCCGCACGCGCCCCCCGATGCCTCCGCAGCCACCCGCGGGCCCGCCACAGCTGCCTGCCCACCTGTGGCAGGCCCCTGCCTACCACTGCATCCCTCTGATGAGGAGTAGGCCGGCGCCGGTGCGCCCCCCCCTAAATAGATATGCTCCTAGGCTACCCCTCCCCCCCAAGAAACGGCCGGCCGCCAGTGGCCGCGCCGCCGCCCCCTATGTAAGCACGGCCGGCCGTCTGTGGCCGCGCCGCGCCCCTATGTAAGCACGGCCCTCGGGCCTTTTAATATATATATTTCTATCGAAAACGCGTCCCCTAGTTCAACCCCGCCGGCGGAACCAGCACCCGGGATCTTCTATCCACTCCCGCCGCCGGCAGGGCTTCGCCAAGGGCTTGTCCGCTGTCCTGGGTGGTGACTCGGCCTGGAGAGAGGGCCGAGATATTTATACAACTGGGCCTCTAGTCCCGGCCCGTGCCACCAACCGGGACTAGAGGTACCCCCCCTTTGGTCCCGGTTGGTACCACGGGCAGGGACCAATACTTATTTCGAAATTTGGTAGCACCCTGCGCGCCAAAAAATTTTAGCGCCAAAATTTTAAAATTGTTTAAGTTTGCACATTAATAACTTCTATATACTTTCGAATTTGACAAAAATTTCAACATGAAAAGTGCTAGATTGGCATAACTAATTCAAATCCATTTTTTGTTTAACTAAATAATTATTCTAACTCTTCTGATGCCTGTTCTTGATCACCTCATTCTTCTGCATTCTCTTCCATTGTAGTATCGTCGTATTCAGGGAACAAAGGATCTTCTTCTTCTTCTTCATCGTCTTCCATCACAACCCCTCTTTCTCCATGCTTCGTCCAGCAATTATAGCTGGGCATGAAACCTCTCCGAAGTAGATGGCCGTGAATGATTCTTTCGGAAGAGTCTCTGACGTTCCGACAATCAACACATGGGCAACACATGAAGCCATTATCTTTGTTCGCCTGAGCTACAACAAGAAATGCATTCAGGCCTGCCATATACTCGGAAGTGCGTCGGTCACCGTACATCCATCGCTGCCGTGCATCCATCTGCATCGTATAATTAAGTTTATCAAAATACATTACAATAACATATTAATACAGAAATGACCACAATACATCGACAAATACTACTTTTTTATGTATCAGTTACAGATGAAAAAGATAAGTTTGTTAACCTCGGTCGAAGATACCATTTTCAGTGAGCTTATGTGTGGCTCGGGAATTTCGTCAAACACCTCGTGTGCATAGTAAAATAACACACACTAACACCCACCTCCTTCACACCTCCAAGCAAAAAAAAAAAGATGGAAGGGGGGGGGGCTGTGGCAGTATATATAGGGGAAGGGGACATTGGTCCCGGTTCGTGGCCTGAACCGGGACAAATTCTCATTCGCGCCACGTGGCCTGTGGCTAGGCATTGGTCCCGGTCCCTGGCACGAACCGGGACCAATATCTCCCAACGAATCGGGACCAATGCCCCCAGGCGATTTCTGCTGCCCCGGACACATAAACCGGGACCAATGCGTGGCATAGGTCCCGGATCTGGTTGCAACCGGGACAGGTGCCCCCTGGCCCCCTGGACGAGAGGGGTTGTTTCCACTAGTGGATGTAGTTCTTCTTTGGTAAAAATATGCAAATCTAGCTATTGAATATTGTAGAATATGCACATAATCCTCTCTGCATGTTCTAAAGAGAATATTTTCGGTAGAATAAAGGAGATTTAGAATTGACGTCTTCTTTATCTTGAGCAATAGACTTGCACCAACCACATTATAAAAAACCTTAGTCTTGTTTAATACATTTCCACCAACGGTTGTTCATACTCATTATACTATATAGGCTCACCTTCGGCCATTTTCTCTACATATATAGCTACCCTCCACGCTCTCTTTCTCAGACCCATCACATTGTTGTAGTGTGAATTTGCTTTAGTGCATAAGTAGTGTTTTCACCCATTAGTTGTTTGGAGTGCATAACTACTGCATATGATTGTGGGAAAATAAACTCCTAAGTACTATAAAAATTCTCAAAATAGAAGTTGTAGAAAATGTGCGTCTTGAGAATAGGAGGCACCAGGAATATTACAGTAACAAATTTTGGACAAGATTTCGTGGCATGATGCACTGCGGGGACGTTCTGCCGCATAATCCAAAATTTAGAGCCGCTAGCGCGGCTAGAGAATGACAATCACACACAGGACTCTCGGCTCCGGCGGCTCACCCGAAACTGCAATTGACGGCATCTATCATGAACAGCAAAACTTAACACTCAAGCTGGCTGGATGTCAATCAACAGTCAATCTACTACTACGCATATAATGTTTGCTAATACGATTTTAGTATGCACTAATCCGACGAAGGTGCTCCCTGCAGAGTCCAGGACAAACGGTTCTCCTGGTTTGTCGTACGCAAATTGTATGAAAATTTTCATAAGTATACAACGCTATAGATTCGGCCTGCGTCACTCGATCAGCCTGCCCATGACCACTAAACACTAGTAGCTAGTAAGCTACTTACGCAATGTCCTGCAGCCATTACGCCGGCTGTAGTGTTAACCCATGCGATCAGATTCTCTATTGATGCACACGACCCTTTTATTGTTAAGATTAAACTACTTAAAAGAGAGTACTCGTTACCACACAAATTCTATTACACGCAATGATGATCTCATGTGGCAGGCCACATATATTTAACTAGAAAAATGCTCTGCGCGTTGCGGCGGGAATCGTCTTAGAAATTATATTATATAATAAAAATGATGTAATGTATACGATATATTAAGTTATCTAAAAGAACATGCAAAATTTTATTGAGCATAGTCAAGATACTAAATTTAATCGATACGAAATGTGTGTATTAAAAATTATTAATATGTGGATAGTTAATAAAATGGATGATATGAAATTTGCACGTAGAGATGAATAATTATTAGTGGATATGACATGGAAAATTGATTGGCTAAGAAGATGGATGATGTGGATAGGTTGCATGGTAAGATAGAAAAATAATGAATGCATGTTAGTGGGATTTTGCTTTATAAGAAGTATAGATTAACCGTCAGTCAAATCCGTTCAACAAAACTCGGCTTGCACCCTAAATCCGGAAGCATCTCCTTTTACACGCTGAAGTGAGAATACACGACACGAATGAGTAACCTTGTATATAATCTGCAAAAGTTAGACACTCTAGAATTGTTAAACACAAGAGAAATTAGCATAAAACCACCACTTTTCTGCCAAAATTTTGGAAAACCACCAGTTTTCGTTTTTTTAGCAAAAAACCACCACATTTTGTTTTGATTTTCGCAATGTGCACTGATCACTCGCTAAGAGAAAATTGATACAGAAAGTGACAGTGGGCCCCACGTGTCAGTCCAATAAAAAATAAAAATTGCTGACGTGGCACAAGGACCCACTTGTCATCACCTTCAACCAGATCAGCTCTGCTACACATTTTATCAAACAACTTGGCTGCAGGGCGGACGACTTCTCCCGTGACGTCTCGAGATGGGACTTGGAGGCGGCACCGGCGGCAAGGCCGCCCGCGCACTCGAGGTGGGAGGCGGCGCCGGCGAGCAGATAGGCTCCCGTGCGGCGAACAAGCGACCTAGCTGCTGCTCCCGTGCGGCCGTGCCGTATCGTCCGTGCTGCTGTGCGCGTGTGCGGCCGGGCCGGCGAGCAAGTTGTGCCGTGCGGCCGTGCCATGCTGCTGTGCGCGCTGCGGCCGGGCCGGCGAGCAGCCGTGCCGTGCGGCGAGCTAGCTGCTGCTCCCGTGTGGCCGTGCCGTGCCGTCCGTGCTGCTGTGCGCGTGCGGCCAGGCCGGCGAGCAAGCCGTGTCGTGCCATCCATGCTGCTGTGCGCGTGTGGCCGGGCCGGCGAGCAAGCCGTGCCGTGCGGCCGTGCCATGCTGCTGTGCGCGCGTGCGGCCAGGCCGACGAGCAGGCCGTGCCGTGCGGCGAGCGAGCTGCTGCTCCCGTGCGGCCGTGCCGTCCGTGCTGCTGTGCGCGTGCGGCTGGGCCGGCGAGCAAGCAGTGCCGTGCGGCCGTGCCATGCTGCTGTGCGTGGCGGCCGGCCGGCAAGCAAGCCGTGCCATGCTGCTGTGCGCGCGTACACCACGCCTTGCAGTGCCGCCCTCCTTGGGCGCGACCGACGCCTCCTGCTCGCCACCGTCGCCCTTGCTGACGCGGCCCGGTGCCAACAGCCGCGCCACCACGAGTGTCGCCGCCATCTACTGCTCGTCGTCGGCTGCCGCGTCCGGAGGTCGCCGTAGCGTGCGCACGATCCCGACAGTGAGCAGCGGTGGTGGAGGGCATGCTGCATCGAGAGGTAGAAGAGAACCGGCTTTTTCTTTTTCTTTTTTACATTTTTTACTGACATGCGGGGACCAATGCCAGTTTCTGGTATCAATTTGTCGTTAACGAGTGATCAGTGCACATTGCGAAAATTAAAACAAAATGTGGTGGTTTTTTGCTAAAAAAACGAAAACTGGTGGTTTTTCGGAATTTAGGCACAAAATGGTGGTTTTATGCTAATTTCTCTAAACACAACTAGCAGAATGGCCTTCTACATCGTCTAATGTGTTCAAAATGTATGGAAATATGTATATTGTTTCATGTATATCAATGTTATACCATTAGATATGATAGCAAAAAGAATGAGTTTAAGTTGAAGATTGTTGATGATGTCAAATATCTAAACATGACAATATGTTTTCATTTTTTTTTTAATAAATGGTTGCGAGCTTCCTCAGCTGTTGATCATATGTATAATAAATATATTTTATGACTTAGACATGATCTCCAAGATATATTTTCACAATTATTTTGTATATGAACATTGCGGAGTGCTTTAAGAAAATAATGATGTTTCAATTGGTTTAATTTTTTTTACTGATCTATGTTATAAACGATAGCAAGAAAATAGCAATGAACGAAAGAGATCGACACACGGGGACACGGGATTTTTAACGTGGAAAACACTTCAAATGAGGAAGAGAGAAAACCACAGGCGCGAGCCAGAAGAACTTCACTATATCGGGTGCGGTTAGAAAAGCCGGAGATTTACAACCTGCGGCTCATCCCAAACCGGCTACATGAGCTATATAAAGTAGGTAAACCCTAGACATGGTAGAATTCGTATCCAAACCGGTAACAACTCGGTCCTAAGCCTCCGCCGACGGGGCTCGCTTCGCTCCATCCGAAGTTTCATTTATCTTTACCTTTGTATAAATTTAGATCACAATACAATAACAATGAATAATCGATCTTTTGGAAGCTTGAGGTCTCCATCCTTTCTATTTCAAACTAGATGTACTATTATTATTTATATATTATTGTTAATTCACTTCTAGATACCCCCCCCCATTGTTAAATCTATCCAATCTATTCTTGCCTCTTGCTCACATGAATTATTCTAAAGTCCTAGTAACTATTTTTTGTAGCATCACTACACCACTTGGACGGCGTAGTTTCTCACAAGTTAACATGTCTTTAATTTTTACTATGGCAAGCTAATATCTGCAGCGAAAATTGATTTACATAAATAGGAAAACACATATGTATGACAAACTTATGATGTAAATTAATATTCTTATTAATCCTTACAAATTATAAGAAATTGGTGCAATTTTTATATTTGTAACATATATTGTAACTCATGAGGTATAGAAAATTTCCTTAAAGGTCTTGTAGATTTGTCTACACCGAAGACTAAACCTGGTCAGTGTCTTCTCATGAAAACAATGTTAGTTGTTGGTAAGTAGTACCCCCTCCATTTCTTTTTACTCCGCCTATTAGGATTGTCTTAAGTCAAATGTTCTAAAAGTTTGCCCAAACTTATAGAACAAAATATAAATATTTCAAATATCAAATGGGTATAATATAAAAATATATTCCATGATGAATCATATGATATTGATTTGGTATTATTAGTTTTGATAATTTTTTGTATAAAGTTGGTCAAACTTTAGGAAATTTGACTTTTAGCAAACCTAATACGCAGACTAAAAAGAAATGGAGACAGTATCACGGTTGTCCCTTCTACAGAAACATGCCTAGTCAAACTTCATCTCCGTGCATTTATTATGCTCAAGCTTGATACTATTGTTTAGAGCGTGTGATGTTCCTAGTTATTTATTAGAACATCGAATACGTCTTCTTCTCATACTTCAGAACAACATCATATGCTCGTTGTTCTGGGCTAGTGTTCTTCTCATATTTGGTAATAATAAACTCGAAGATGCACAAAGTCGTCACCGCAAGTCCTGAAAATGAGTATTTTTAGTAGAAGAAACGGGGTACACAATTTTTGTGTTCTTTTTTCATGTGTAAGCCAGAAACTAAATATCTTAAGTAGACGCATGTGCACATGATGTCCCCGGCCCCTTGCACTAACTAAACTACTTTATTCTTCTTCAATAGACTCACACCAACCATTGTTCTAAGTAATTATACAGTCTTTCATCTTTAGTCATCTTCTCTACACACACACACACACACACACGCACACGCACACGCACGCACGCGCACGCACGCACACGCGCACGCCCACGCCCACGCCCACGCGCACGCACGCACACACATATATATATCTTCGATCGTTCTCTTCTTCTCACTCATGTAGTCTATATTCGTTTTCTCACATAACCAACGATGTCAGGCATAAGTTTGTTGGTAGTCTATAAGAGCCACATACGATGGAAGGAAAATAAACACACCTAGTACAAGAGAAACATGAGTTTTTGAGAACTGGGGGCACCAGGAATGTGCTATTAATTAAATCATGTCGGTGTTATTGGGTTCAGAAGCCCGCTAGCTAGGGACGATATGCCACTCTAGCCAACACATTGCTCGATTGGACTCTTCCTTCTACCAACTCTTTTGCCCCGCCTACTACGGTACAAATCTAGGAGTTGCCAACAATTTCCATAGCTGTTCATGAGACCTATGAGCTCTATGGGATTATGTGGTTACGAATCAAAACCATGAAACGAAAGCTGACGTTCTGTCTGTTGGCTAAGTCATAAACCAAGACAGTTAAGAGTGTGATCCTGGTAGTGTAGTGCTAGAGGCATGGTGGAATATATTTTGAAAATTTCCATGAAAACCTGTCAATTTTAGTAGATTAATTTTTAGAAGCCTCTCCTTTGCAGAGCCAGATTGTTCTATGGTAATTAACAGATGAACACTCCCTACCTAATACGTACCTAAATGCACAAGTTTTTCAGCATTTTATTAGACTTAAAGATGTATGTTTTAAGCTAATGGAAGCACATAGCAAAATTTTGTTACTTCTCAGGCAAATGAGATATAACTGTTTCTAAATCGGCGCCAGGAAACATCAAATCTGGTCACCAAAGAAGATCATCATTAGACTGCTATGACTTCAAAATATTTTTTTCCAAATCGATTGAAATATTGTCACCCCATTCGTATACATTTACCAATGGCCTGAGAATGTGCCTGCTGCCGAAAAGCGGTGTTTCATTCCCTTTTATCATGTCCTAGCCTCCTTTGCTTACCGGGAAAGGGTTTTGTTGTTTTCTGAGTGGGGAAAGGGTCCTGGTGTTGCAATAGCATTGCGTCTCCACGTTAAATCAAATCACTGCAAATTGTATACATCGTCCTCTTGCAGTGCCATGGTAGGCGGGCAAATGTTCATATCTCAGATTTTGGCCATTGCATCCTTTTTTCACGGTCTCGATTGCATCCTTTTTGAGATTCCAAACTGCAGGTTTGTAGAGTTAAGAATTATCAGAAAGACGTAGATCGTGCATGATTGACATGCCACCTTTTTTTTTGTTCGAAACGGAACGCGCCATCCGGTAATTAGCATGCTACCCGAGCAGCGCACATGCCTGACTTCCGCTTGGACGGCAGCACAGACCCAGAGCCGCTTCGGCGACCTGGCGGAGAGAGAGCGCGGGGCGGTTTGGTGGCTCGCTGTTGCTGCTGAGCTCGGAGTAGAATGCGAATGGGCCTGTGGCTCAGCTGAAAATTAAGCCAGAAGGTAGTCGGGGCAGCCCACAGTGCAGCATATGTAGCGAGCATCTGGGGAGCATCATGCGAGCGATTTGTGTAGTAGGGATCACACTGTCGCATCAGACATGTACTCCCTCCGTCCGGAATTGAATGTCACAAAGTTTGACAAAAGTGGATGTATCTAGACATAATTTAGTGTTAGATATATCCACTTTTGTTAAACTTTGTGACACTTAATTCCGGACGGAGGGAGTACAAAACAAATTTAATCTTGTCAAGAGACTTATACCAACCGTTCTGCTAACTCATTATATATAGGCCCAACCTTTGATCTACATATATATCTACTCTCCATGTACTCTTCCTCTTGTCCCTTTCATTTTTTTAGTTTTTGCATTGGCTTCCTCGCATAAGTAGTGTTCTCCAACATTAGTTTACTTGTAGTATATAATATTTAGTAGATAATGATTCTCAAAAGAATAGTTATTTGGTCAGGGTCGGGTTAATCATTGATAGAATCTTGATGGAGAATAGTTTTTGGGCACTATTCTCGGATGTGACGTCGGACAAGTACTGTTCAAGGATTATATATTCTAGGAGTTGAAGATCATTTGTTCTTATTTTTAGCTCTCGACACATCTTCTTGTTTGCTTTGATGTAATACAAGGATGGAAAACCATGTAGAACCAACGAAGGGCTAAGACCATCTCAACCGACACCTCCAATAGAGTGTCCGAAAACTGTGCCAGACATGTCCAATTGGATCGCCGACACAGGTTGCCGGCCTATTGCGAGAGATCGCCCACACCGGCTCACATTCAATTCGGAAAGAACAAAGGGAAGATATTGTGAAAACTCGTGTAACACCATTTGTATCCGAAAAAGATTGGCAAAGATGCATATATAATTTTGCCTTCCTTGTTATAAGATACACATAAGCATCACTTCTTGTTCTAGATGAAAGAAAAATATTGGGTATTCGTTGCATACCCATGAATTAATCTAGCTCCGTCCCTATCTCGGAGGTGCTACGGTGTGCGTGTGTGCGTTCATAGGGGTGGATGTACGCGTGTGTATATGAGCGTTTGCGTTTGTATTGTGTTCCTCCAAAAAAGAAACCATCAAATCTGGTCACCAATACTTGTACAAATACAAACAGAGGTAAGAAGATTATCATTAGACTGCTATGACTTCAAAAGAAAAATTTCCAAATCAATTGAAAAATAATCGCCCCCTTCATATACACGTACCCATGGCCTGAGAATGTGCCTGCCGAATGTGCACTGGGGCAGCCCACAGTGCAGCATACGTAGTGAGCATCTGGGGAGCATCATGCGAGCGATTTGTGCTGTAGACGAGCAGGACGGCAGCCCCAATCATGGATCACACTGTTCTATCCAGACTCTGTTGCCTCCTGTACGCCTTGGTGCGTGTTTGTCTGTGACCGTGTCAGTGTGTGTTTGGTTTTGCTGACTCCACGTTGGTGGAACGCAGCCACACACATCCTTGCATCTTTATGAACGTTGTATGGCTGCGCGCTCGGCGTGAGTATCTCCACTCTCCAGCATTGTACTCGAAAACAGAGATTCGGTGGTAGTCTGCGCCATGTGACTTGGCTTGCGTCAAACGCACAGTACACTTAAGTCATGCCCGTGCCGCCAATAAGGGCATCTCCAGCCGTCCCCTTAGGGGGCTTTTTTCGCGGCGGAAGCGACGAATAGCGCCACTTCTTCACCACTCGCCCCCCCCCCCCAGCGGCACAAATAGCGCCGTTTCGGCGCTAAATAGCGCCGCGGCACCCAGGCCAAACCCAGGCCGCTGGGTTCGGCCTGGGGGGGCGAAACTGCGCGGCTGCGCGCATGGGCCAGCTCGGTCAGCGACGCGACGAGAAAGCGCGGGAACAGAACCGCCCGTGATTGTCTTCTCGGCTTCCGCGCGGTCAAAGGCTGCCGGCGTTTATGGCGTGGCGGCCGCCCAGTGCATGCGCCCCGCCCAAAAGGCTGCCGGCGTAATGGCGTGGCGGGCGGCACCGAGGGGACGCGCGCGCAGTAAATGCCCGGCCGCTCGCCGCGCTATAAAACCCCCCCGTCGCGCGCCTCGCCCCGCCATTCTTCACACCGGCGAGCTCTCCTGTCCCCTTCTTCTCCTCGACGCTCTCCTCCTCCCTTCTTCTCCACGAAAATGTCTGACGGAGCGGCGGCGAACGGGTTCCCACGCCATAACCTGCGCCGGGGCCAGGCGATGGCGCTGTACCGCGCGGGCTATCCTTGCCCGCCGGACATGCGCCTCCCTAGCTCCGCCGCGGGGGCGAGCCGCTGGGCACTCAGCGCCGGCGGTGTCCCCGTCCCTCCCCTTCCCACCTCCGACCCAGAGTTCCGCCGCGCCATCCACGAGATGCGCGCCGGAATGCAAAACCCCGAGAACTACCCGCTGACCGGCGTGGACCAGTTCTGGTGGGAGCGGCTGACGGCGCGCCGCACCCGGGAGCTGGAGTCCCTGAACGACAACGGCACGTTTCAACTCGCACGGGCGGCGCCGCTGGTGGAGTGCCCCTGGCAGGACCCTCGACGAGGTCCTCCAGCACATCCACGCCGGCAACCAGCCGCGCCTCGCGATGCCGCCGCCGGAGGCCACCCAGCCGTGGGTGGCGCGGCGGACCGGCGCGTCCTCCTCGTCTGCGACGTCGAGCTCCTCCGCCGGCCACTCCGTCTCCACCTCCCCCCCATTTCTAAACGTCGGACCGGCCGCACGCAGGCGCAGCGGCGGCGCGCTCCGCATCGGCGAGCCACGCTTCGAACGCGTGGTTCGGCCGAAGACGGAGGACACCGGCGACGAAGATGAGGCCGAGTGGCCCGACCAAAAGGTCGCGGAGCAGCTGTCTCTGGACACGCTGCAGCCGCTCGACGTCGACGCCGCCGCTCAGTGGAGTCTGCGCGACACCACCGAGTCTGAGCTCGCCCTTCAGCGCCGCCTGCTGGCTGAAGAGCAGCGCAAGGCGGCGCGCGAGCGCGAGGCCGCCGCGGCGGCCCTCCTCCGCGTCCCTCCCCCACCGCCGCAGAAGGAGAACGTCTACATCGTTCTCGACGAGGACTCCGACGACGACGACGTGATCCAGCAGGCGCTCGAGGTGAGCAGCTGGGATTGCGGCGGCGGCGACGAGGGACAGGGGGAAGCAAGCGCCCCGGCGACGCCCCCAGCGACGACGACGACGACGGCGGCGACTACAGCCAGACGATCGCCGCCAGCCTCGGGCTTAACTAGTTTAGATGTAGTTTAAATTTTTCGTACTAGCTTAAATTCGCGCCGAATATGTACGCAGTTTCCGAATTTCAATAAAATCTCGCCTGTTTTCATTTTGAGTTTGTTTGGGCCGGTTCTTGGGCTCGGGACGCGACTGGGAAACGCGCCCCCCCAGGTTCCAGAATAGCGCCGTTTAGCGCCGCGGCGGCCCCAAAACGGCGGCGTTTTGGGCCCTGGGGGGGCGCAACGACTGGAGATGCCGGAGATGACGCCGCATCTGTCCTCAGATCACGTACTTGCCCGATCCACGCTTGCCCGCGATGCTGGTCGCGCTTATACGCGCTCTCCCAGCGGCACCGGCGGCGAATACATTCCTTCGGTGTCTCGCCCAGATGGGAACAACGTCCTTCTTCCCCTCTAGAGTTGTGTTGGATTACGACGCCGGGGGGAAATCTCAGCGGCTGGTTTTTTGGATGCGTACCCTATATGACTCCCGGACCGGAGATATAGCGCCGGAGCAGTCGTTTATCCAGTCCCCAATAAACTTATCCGGTTCGGGCCAATAGGCGGTATAAACTCGGGCCCTGAAAATGGTCCTGCCCGCATATTAGTCGGACTTTTCGCGGTCGTGGGCTTCTAGCATATCTGTTAGAGTTGCTCTTGCAGGATTCGGTGGACATGTGCCCTGTGTGATTTGGCTTGCGTCAACACTCAACCGATTGGTCCATCCATCCATCTACGCACTATGCAGTTAGGCCTGTGCCAATGCACTGTTTCTAAACACGTTATCATAGGCATAATAAAAATTTCAGAGACAACTTTGTCAATGCATTGTTTCTTATGAGTAGTATTTAAATTAATAATATTAGTTATATGCATGCATATGATTGGGTTATGAGCTATTTTTGCCTATGGCCGCGTGCAAAGGTTGTATCTTAGCTAAGATGCAAGCTCCATCTGTCTCTTCATTAATTCCTATGTCACGAAAGCAATTTTCCTAGGATACAACACTAAGAAACTTTCATTGGCACAAGCCTTATACCATGATCGCCTGCCACCATTAAGTCGGCTACACAGAGATGGTGCCGGTTCTGCCATGCAGATATGGAGGGCAGCGACCAACATTTTACTAAGGTTCCCTTGTCCAAGTTCATCCAAGAGAAAAAAACACTCGGTGGCCTTGGGCCTCTACTTGGGACAAGAAAACCCTTATTGGGCCTTCGACCGCTACTTGTGAGTGATCTATCATTATGCGACCACTTGATTGCTTCAGATTTGAACTCTCTAAAACAAGTAATGCTTTACGGTTGAGAGTTTGAATTGTGTCGACTGATCTAATACTAAGAGGATGTGGATAGTGAATATGAACGTGCTATTTAGAATTGAAGCATATATTTTGGTAGAATTTGATACCGGAAAAAGTAGAAACCCTACTCAGACCTACATATAAATATAAACACTGCCGCGAGCAGCATCCACCAAACCCTCAAATGACCACTTCTACACAAATTCCACCCCTCAAAAATATACTACCCATACAATAGATTATCCACGACATATGAAAATCATCGATCATCATGGGGCAACATACTAGATAATAATTATAGTCAAGTTCACATACACACGGACAAGTTCCACACCAGCAACATACTAGGAAGGGAAAGCCAAGAATCACGCCACCGCTACGACAATATTGATGAAACGCGTCAAGGTCCAACGCTCCACACCAGCAACCCCCAAACAAGGGATCTCTTCGAGCTTATTCTGTCAAGCCGCCAGACGCCCAGACCAATCCATCCTCAGATTCAGCTCCAACCACTAGAGCTTCACAAGGAGGAAGAAATCTAGCTCTCTCCAGCTGCAGCCTAGATGCGTCACAGTCAAGCTTGAAGCAGCAGCCTTATTATCAGAGATCCCCTCTCCCAACTAATCCACTCGCAGCACCTCCTGTCACCGGAGCATTATGGCAGAGAATATCGCGATTGGGCCACCCCAGATCCGACCGGCGGGATTTGACCCTCGACTCCAAAACGCCACAAAGGGACAACACACAAACCTAATATCTACACTAGAAAAACTGGCGCCTCGCCTCAGCCTTCTGTGTGTGGCATCGCCGCTGGTGAGGACCTCGGGTTGGCCCCGGACGCACGAGGAGACCTTGAAGGACTTTCCCAAGGAGAGAGTCGGGAGAGGACTCACGAGAGAAGACGGTTGGAGTAGTCCTAAGGTTTCCACCCTAAATCCAGATGTGTTGCAAGTAATTTTTGTCAAGTGCCCCCTGTATAAAAATTTCACCCGAAAATTTGAGGCTCTACGTGGCCACACGGGTCACACTCCTGTCGGCCGGGACCAATACTAACTTTAATGACTCAACACCAACTTATTTTCTCAATACTTATGTTGGCTCTCACCTTTGGTCTTCTTCTCTACATATATATATGTACTCACATATTCTCTTGTTCTCGCCCCTCTCGCTTGTGCAATCTACATTGGCTTGCTCATGTAGGTAGTGCTTTAGACATAGGCTCGTTCATAGTCTATAAGAATTACATAAGACGAGAAAAAAAAGGCACCAATTGTTGTTAAGACTAGGAAGCACCAGGAATGTGCTAGCAACAAAGTTCGCATGAGAGAGCAGGGTCAAGACAAGGCCAGGGAGCAATGGCCAGGCGTCACCCTCTGTGGTGTTGGATCTGGCAGATCTACTGCCGGCACTTGCATGGAAGGAAGTGCCTACGTGCTACTCTGCATGAGGGTCCGAACCGGTTTGGTCCCTCTCTATTGCTACTAGGCTCCATGACGCCATCACATTGGACAAAGTCGTTGCATGCTAAGCCACGATGATGCCTTTGTGTTAGTTAGGATGTGGCTGGTGTCTTGCTCAGGATGAAAATTTAAATCCGTGAGGATCTTGGGAGTGCAAGCAGGCGGCACAACCACAGTGCAGGCATACATAAGCAGGTGTGGAGGGTAGTGCTCGTGGCTTAGCAAGTATAACTCGAATGACCGTGGAATTGGGCCTTGGGACTCAACCTAGAACGTGTTCGCAGTTCAGGGCTAAAATTCTCTCAGACTTCCTTTTTAAGATGGGGAATGCTCGTAGTTCAGAATTTTGACTGCTTTCAGTGATTGGAGTTAGTAAATTTGAGATTAATTGAGAGCTTGTTGGAGACCTACATCGTGTTAGAATTGTATTAGGTATTATGTGTGGTACGTGTAAGACTCGTACTAGTACTCCGATAGGTACTAGTACTCCGATCCAATCCCTGTAAAGCTACGTTGTCCTATCTATATAAGTACGCACACGATGGCCCCCAAAGGGCATCAATTCTCATCAGATTTCATGGTATCAAGAGCCAATCTTTTTCCCATCTAGCTAGTCGCCGGAAACAATCGGTCCCAGAAAAAAAAAAACTAGACACCCGATCGTGACTCGATCGCAGAAATCCAAACATCCAGCTGATCGCTAGTCGATCGACCAGAAACACCCAACCCTTCCCTCCCTGAAAAACCGAAGACCAATGGCGTCCTCCTCATCCACGACGCCCCTGGCGGCTGCACTCGGTGCCCCGCCGGCGACAAAGCTGTCCCGCAACAACTTCCTCTATTGGAAGGCGCAGGTTCTGCCTACTCTCCGTGGCGCAAGGGTCATGCGACTTCTCGAAGGATCCGACTCTGCCCCACCTGAAGAATTGGAGGTTGAAGATGAGAAAACGAAGCAACTGATTCGTGTGCCGAATCCTGCTTACGACGCGTGGATCACCAAGGATCAGCAGGTCATGAGCTATCTAGTCAATTCCCTGACCGAGGACGTGCTCGCCCAGGTGTTTGGGCTCGAACATGCCGCCGAAGTGTGGGGTGCTCTCTCGGATCTCTACTCCACGCAGTCGAAGGCCCGAGTCACCATGCTCCGTGGTGCTCTAGCAAACACAAAAAAAGAAGATATGACCGCGGCACAGTTCATTGCGAAGATGAAGGGGTTTGCATCCGAACTTGCTGCTGCAGGAAAAAAGGTTGATGATGATGAGCTTCGGGACTACATCCTTAACGGCCTGGACGGTGACTACAACCCCCTTGTTGCCTCCATTAATGCCGTACCCTCTACAACGCTCAACGACATGTGCTCTCAACTCTCGGCGTTTGATTTACGCCAACAGATGCTCACTGCTTCTGGGCAGAATACGGGCATGTTCTCCTCCTCCGCCAATGCTGCCACCCGTGGTCGTCCTTTCCACCGCAATGGTGGACAACAGCGAAATACTGGACGAGAAGACCGTCGCGATGACCAGCGCCGCCGTGATGATCAACGATGGCGTGATGATCGGCGTGATGATCGTCGTGGACGTAATGGCCAGCAAGGCCGCCGTGATGATCAACGTCGTGTTCCTTCGAGAGGGGGTCGTGGACGTGGACGTGGGCTTACACCATCTCCTTGGCAAGACGGTGTCATATGCCAAATCTGCAAGAAAGAAGGTCACCCTGCAAATGAGTGTTGGTGGCGCTATGCTGATCGTGATGATGATGATGACGACATCCAGGAAAAAGGAGCTTATGGAGTCGATACAAACTGGTACATGGATACAGGAGCTACAAATCATATCACGGGAGAATTAAACAAGCTCACAACCTGTGATTCCTACAAGGGACGTGACCGTGTCCACACTGCCAGTGGTAAAGGTATGCAAATTGCACATGTTGGTCATTCAGTATTGCACACCCCTCATAGTTCCATCCAGTTGCACAATATTTTGCATGTTCCTAAAGCCTCTAAAAATCTGCTTTCTGCCCATAAAATTGCCCTTGACAATAATGCCTTTGTTGAGTTTCACCCGTTCTTTTTCTTAATTAAGGATCAAGATACGAAGAAAAATCTTTTTAGAGGTCCATGCCATGGTGGCCTATACCCTCTCGTACCTGTCTCCGCGGGGTCTCGCAAGCACGCCTTTCTCACCATCAAGCCTACTTCGTCTACATGGCATTGCCGTTTAGGCCATCCGTCATCTTTTATAGTTCAACAAATTCTTAGGAAAAATCAATTATCCTACACGCCAGAAATAAATCCTTACATATGTGATCCTTGTCAACAAGCTAAGAGCCATCAGTTACCCTATCCGATTTCCACTAGTGTTTCCACCGTTCCTTTAGAACAAATTTTTTCTGATGTATGGGGTCCAGCCCCTCCCTCTGTTGGCAAAAACTTATATTATGTAAGTTTTATTGATGATTATAGCAAATTCACTTGGATATATTTGCTCAAGAAGCGTTCCGATGTGTATCAAGTGTTTCTTAATTTTCAGCAACTCGTTGAACGTAAATTTGGTCGCAAAATTATTACTATGCAAACTGATTGGGGTGGCGAGTATGAAAAACTCAATGGATTTTTCCAAAAAGTGGGTATTATTCATCATGTTTCATGCCCTCATGCTCACCAGCAAAATGGCTCGGCTGAGCGTAAACACCGTCATATTGTTGAGGTTGGTCTTGCTTTGCTTGCTAATGCCTCCATGCCACTCAAATTTTGGGATGAAGCTTTTCTCACCGCCACTTTTCTTATAAATCTGCTTCCTTCCAAGATTATCAATTTTGAAACCCCCACAGAGAAACTCCTTCATGTTAAGCCTAACTATGATGCTCTTCGCACTTTTGGATGTGCGTGTTGGCCAAATCTTCGTCCCTATAACAAACGCAAGCTCGCTTTTCGTTCCAAACGATGTGTTTTCTTAGGCTATAGCTCTCTTCATAAGGGGGTCAAATGTCTCGATGTTTCCACTGGCCGAGTCTATATATCTAGAGATGTTGTGTTTGATGAAAACATTTTTCCCTTTGCTTCACTTCATCCAAATGCTGGTCGTCGCCTTCGCGAGGAACTTCTCCTTCTACCACAACATTTATCATCTACTAATGAGGGTGTGATTACTAATGATCATATGCAATTTGTTGTTCCTGTTACTAACCATCTACAGGCTGAGCCGGATGGAGAAGAAAATTCTGCAAATAACAGTGATGTAATCACTGAAAATCATGGAGAAATAAGCTCACAAAATGAAGGACAAATTTCAGCTCAAGAATCAGCCTCGGATGAAACAGAGGAATCATACTCGGGCAGTGGCATGCAGCAGGACCCGCCCAGCCAGCCGCGTATCGCCACATCATCATTGTCCCCACGCGGGTCCCCGCATGCGCACGCGCATGTGCAGCAGCAGCAGACCAACGCGCGGGACGGGCAGGAGGCCACAACAGCCACGTCTCCGCTGGAATCTCCTGACGTCAGCTCGGCCGGATTTTCTGAGCCCACTTCTCCTACACACACAAGTCCGCAGAGTTTTGCTCGATCTTCTACGCCGACTGTCCCAGCCAGCCCAGATTCTTCTGGATCTGTTGCTCTGTCTGATTCTGCAGCGCAACCTGTGGCCAACCCTCGCACACGTTTACAAAAAGGTATTCGTCAACCTAAAAAGCGTACTGATGGAACTGTTCAGTGGTGCTTGTTAACATCCGCAGGAGAACCTCGCAATCTCTCTGAAGCTCTTAATGACTCAAATTGGAGAGGGGCCATGGAGGAAGAATATGACGCGCTTTTGAAAAACAAGACATGGCATCTTGTTCCCCCGAGTTCTAACAAAAATATCATTGACTGCAAATGGGTTTATCGTGTCAAGAAACATGCCGATGGCACGATTGACAGGTATAAAGCAAGGCTCGTAGCAAAAGGTTTCAAACAACGGTATGGTATAGATTATGAGGATACTTTTAGTCCTGTTGTCAAAGCGGCCACTATTCGTGTTGTCCTATCCATATCAGTTTCTCGAGGGTGGAGTCTACGACAGCTAGATGTTAAGAACGCGTTTTTACATGGTGTTCTGGAAGAAGAGGTTTATATGAAACAACCGCCTGGGTTTGAAGATCAGAATACTCCACAATATGTTTGCAAACTTGACAAAGCTATTTATGGTCTTAAACAAGCTCCTCGAGCGTGGTACTCTCGCCTAAGTTCCACCTTACATGATTTCGGATTTCAAGCGTCCACTGCGGATACATCTCTTTTCTTATACAACAAGTCAGGTATCACTATGTTTCTGCTGATTTATGTTGATGACATTATTGTGACGGGTTCTTCCAATCAAGCTATATCCGCCTTGCTTCATGATTTGAGTAAACGCTTTGCTCTCAAAGATCTTGAAGACTTGCATTGTTTTTTTGGTATTGAAGTCAAGCAGCAATCCAATGGGTTGCTACTCACTCAGGAAAAATATGCTTCAGATCTGCTTGCACGAGTTGGCATGACGACTTGTACATCAGCTCCTACACCATTATCCATCAATGAGAAGTTGTCATTACAAGAAGGTTTTCCTCTTGGACCTGAAGATAGTACACGTTATCGCAGCATCGTGGGTGCTCTACAGTATTTGACATTAACAAGGCCAGATATATCGTTTTCCGTTAACAAAGTGTGCCAATATCTTCATGCGCCTACTACTTCTCATTGGACAGCAGCTAAACGCATCTTAAGGTACATCAAAGGCACTATCAAAGTTGGTCTCACTGTTCAGAAGTCTTCCTCTGCCCTTCTGAGTGCATTTTCAGATGCCGACTGGGCAGGATGTCTTGATGATAGACGTTCTACAGGAGGTTTTGCAATATTCCTTGGTCCAAATTTGATCTCGTGGAGTGCCAGAAAACAAGCAACTGTATCTCGTTCCAGAACAGAAGCAGAATACAAAGCCCTAGCTAATGCAACAACTGAGTTGATTTGGGTTGAGGCCTTACTTGATGAGCTTGAATTTTCTCTTAAACAACGACCTGTTCTTTGGTGTGATAATCTTGGAGCCACATATCTGTCAGCAAATCCCGTCTTTCATGCTAGAACCAAGCACATCGAGATTGATTATCACTTTGTGCGAGAAAGAGTTGCCAATAAACTACTTGACATCAGGTTCATCTCTAGCAAGGATCAGATAGCTGATGGTTTCACTAAGACCTTGCCTGCAGCAAAACTTCATGAGTTTATGCGTAATCTAAACCTTGATGTACTACGTACAGCTTAGATTAAGGGGGGCTGTTAGAATTGTATTAGGTATTATGTGTGGTACGTGTAAGACTCGTACTAGTACTCCGATAGGTACTAGTACTCCGATCCAATCCCTGTAAAGCTACGTTGTCCTATCTATATAAGTACGCACACGATGGCCCCCAAAGGGCATCGATTCTCTTCAGATTTGTTGGTTTGGTGCACCTATGAGTTACAAGTTAAGTTGCAATTGTGTTTTTTTCAATCAAAAGTGAAGTTAAAACTATAAAAATGCACCAAACGGTTGGATTTACTTTATGATACGCATTAGTCATGGATTTCTACATGAGTTGCAAGTGAGACTCGTTGATGGTCACATTACTGGAAATTAACTTAATTTTCATTCTACCGAGAATTAGCCACACCCTTTAATGATCTTAGACGGTGAATAGTGAACGCATAAACTTTAAAATGTGTAGATTGCAACCCATGTTTCTAGGGAATTGTATAACCAAAACAGTTGAAACCTATTGAAATCCACACATCATATGAGCGCCATCTTTTTAGATGTCATAAATTACATATATTTGTTATGACGGAAAATTCTAGGAAAAATTTGTAGTTTGACAACTTCAGTGCTAGAAAATTACAATATCAGAGCAAGTGATTACGATATGCTCATAATAAGATCATACTTGTGCGATCAAGGAAAAAATACCGAAACTACAGCAGGTTGGCGAACATAAAGGAAAGTAAAATGTACATCTGGACATTCCTAGGGAGATTTATGCGTAGTGGTAGATATGTTAGAAGATAGTTTCTCCTAGTTCACGAGGATTGGCTGACATGATTCCCACCGTGTGCCCGGTATCAGCCTAAGATTCCCATCATAGACTCGATGGTATTGTAATTTATATCCTTAAACTTCACATGATCGAATGTATCTACTTAGTTCATTGTTACTTTCTCCAACCTTCTCACGAGGTGGCTCCTTTCAACCTTTTTCGACACATGAGAATCAGGATTAAGAAAAATTTGGGTTCCCACTCACTGATCGTCGTTAAGTTCCCGGGCCTAGTCATTTTAAAAGATAAGTAATTATTTTTTGGTAGAAATATCCAAATCGATTATTTATTGTAGAAAGATGTGCAATCCTCTCTGCATGTTCTAGAGTGCATATTTTTGGTAGAATAAAGGAGATGTAGAATTTTCATCTTATTTATCTTGAGAAATAGACTTGCACCAACCACATTAGAAACAACTTTAGTCCTGTTCAATACACTTGCACCAACCGTTGTAAAAACTCATTATATTATATATATTCTCTCGCCTTTGGTCATTTTATCTACATATATAGATACCTTGCATGTTCTCTTCCTCTCTTTCTGCGCTCACCATTAGACATCAAGGATGAAGTATGTTGTGCGTATGAAATCCTTGGGGGGCCTCCTCTTGCTTTGCCTAAGCTCCGCCATTGTCAAACCTTGAACGGGGCTTCCAAGATGAAAGTTTGAATTGAAATATGTTAAACCAACACAGGTCTAAATTCCGAGTTTGGTCCTCGAGAGCATCACACTCATTTTCTCCTTTTTTTGCGGAGTCATCATCTCATATCTAGTAGTAGAACCGTTGCAGAATATATCCAATTTAAATCCGTGAGGAAACTAGGAATGCACGCAGGAGGCACAACCACAGTGCAGGCATACGTACGCAGGTGTGGAGGGTAGTGCTCGTCGCTTAGCAAGTATATCTCGAATGTACGTGGAATTGGGCCTTGCGACTCAACCTAGAACATATTCGCAGTTCAGGGCTAAAATTGCCTCAGACTTCCTTTCTGAGATGGGGAAATGCTCGTAGTTTGGAATTTGGATTGGTTTCAATGATTAGAATTAGTAAATTTGAGATTAACTGAGAGCTTGTTGGAGTCCTACATCATTGGTTTATATCTCTATTTGTGCACCTATGAGTTGCAAGTTAAGTTGCAACTTTTTTTCAATCGAAAGTGAAGTTGAAACTAAGAAAAATGCCCCCAAACCGTTGGATTTGCTTTATGATTCGTATTAGTCATGGATGGCTACATGGTTTGCAACTGAGACCCGTTGACGGTCACATGACTGGGAATTAACTTAATTTTCATTCTACTGAGAATTAGCCACACCTTTTAATGATCATAGACGGTGGATAGTGAATACATAAACTTTAAAATGTGTAGATTGCAACCCATGTTTCTAGGGAATTGTATGACCAAAACAGTTGAAACCTATTGAAATCTTCAAACTGATCTATTCACTGGTACACACATCATATGAACGTCATCTTTTCAGATATGTCATAAATTACATATATTTCTGACGACGGAAAATGCTAGGAAAAAGATTTAGTTGGACAACTTCGATGCTAGAAAATCACAATATCATAGCAAATGATTACAATATGCTCATAATAAGATCATACTTGTGCGATCAAGTGGAAAATATCAAAATTCCGGGAAATTGTCGAACATAAAGGAAAGTACAATATGCATATGGACTTTTTTTTTTAATTTACAATATACATATGGACTTTCCTAGGGCGATTTATGCGTGCTACCCGGTCGCACGACCCAACTAGTTGGGTTTTGTGGCTCTATCGCACCCGTTCCGGTCTAGTCGAGCGACTCACGCCACTCTCTGCCTGACATAATTTGTGTTGCCCTTTTTTACGTTGTGACGGTTCTAACCTTTTTTTTCTTAATCGTGGGGTTTACAACCCACTGCCCACCGTTTCTCAACCTAATTGGGGGCAAATCTGGCGGGCGGTTCCGAACGCGAGCGGCTTGGTTCCTCTGTTGGTGTGTGTGCGGCAGCTGCGGGAGGCGTCGTTGGCCGGCGGCAGCTTCAAGTCAGGTGGCGTAGGAGGAGTCCTGGCATCTTTATTGGTTGCCTGAACGGAGACGAGTGGCCTCGGAGGCATTGAGAACCCCGGCGGGGTTGTGGCTCGACTGCGCCATAATTTTCTTCACCGTGTGTGTGCTTAATCTCTAATTTTGGCTGACAAATACAGGAGTTCGTATGTTCAGCTCTCTCGATGCACGCGGAGTAGTCGTGGCCAGCAAGAGAATCAGTATCTCGCCCTCCTAAGCACAACTAGTTTACCCCACCTCAGATCCGTCACGGTGAGGCATAGATCTTGACACTTACGTTTCCTTATATTGTTTCAGTGCAAATTAGTACTTGTTTCAATTTTATTTACTCCCTCCGTTCCATATTAATAGGTGGTGAAGTGGACGTATCTAGACATGTTTTATTGCTAGATACATCCACTTCAAAACCTATTAATATGGATCGGAGGGAGTACTTCGTTTTGAACTGAGGTGTTTCCGAGCGACGGCAGCCACGGAGTTTGGTGAGTCATGGTTTGCAGCGGCCGGCCTGCATTGAGCACGGCAAGTGGCGTTTTCCTTGATTGCCTGGTAAGGAATCACGAATATTCAATTTATGTGTGTTGTTTCGTCCATCCATTCCACGGTGAGCTTGCTGCCCATCCAGGCTTTGTGTTTCACAATCCATTATAACCTATGTTATGTTCTTTTCTGTTTTATGCATGTCTGGGTGCGGAGGATTCTTAGCCATCTCCTACTGATTTGTGCGTACTTTTGGTATATGTATTCCTTAAGAGCTAAGGGTTAGTTAATTATTTGCATCAAAACATGTCAGGGCTCCCTCTAGATAACACACAACAAATTGGTCACAAGGTTCATGTAGTATTGAAGACATGCTATGCATCAGTGGGAGAAAATCATGAGTGCCAGTGAGCTGCCAACATTACAATGGAAGTGCGAATTTACTACGCATTATTTGAAATGCGCATCTTTTAGCAACCATGTTCTTTTTTTGTACATTTGGAACATCTATGTTTAAGATCTAAGATTGTTAATAATTTATTTCTCACATCCTCTCCCTGTTCTTCCTTTATTTAATTGTGGTAAAAATGGATGAAACGTCTGTGTAAACACACCAAGAGTGCGTGGGAGGCCAAAACAAACAGGTTCACATCAAGCTCCTAAAAATTGGCCAAGAGAAGCACACTTAACCTCACTGGAGAGAGAAGATGGTGCTGCTGTCAGAATTAGGATAAGAAGAGCTAAATATTGAAGGTGATTACAAAAATTCAGTCTTTTTGTACCATTGGTTCAGTTAAAGTGTATATCTTGTTTGGTCTTTTGTTGAAAGATCATCTTGCAACCCTTGCAAGATTAATTATCTTTTACTTTACATGTATTCTTGAAAAAAATAAGTTGCTCAGCCATGCGGACCATCTGATGATGTGGCATCCAATGCTCATAATTAGATTATAGAGTAACTTAAGTAGAATTGAATATGTAAAATTAGTTGGGTTGATAAATATTTCAGCACTGTTGGGCAGTCTTTTTTGGAAAACAACACATCGTACATACTTTGTTCTACTCCTGCAGAATGTCGGAAATAACAAAACTATGTCCTTATCCTATTGAGAATGGGTTAGTTATTTTCCTGTTCGAATGTGGACATGGTATGGAGTTAGGATTACGAGAACGAGTTGTAGGTGGCAGGGCCGGGCCCACAGTGGTGCCAACTGTGTGGCCCGCACAGGGCCCAGAATTTTTGGGGCCCTAAAATTTTATATAGACAGTATACACATATATGGCTGGAGCTGTTCGAACAAGAAAATACAGAGAAATTGAGCAAGCGTTCGTGACTTTGTGCCTTCCTGCGTTAGGCCTGGTCGCGTCCAGCCATGTGCTTTTATTGGGCTTTTATGCGTGCCTCGTCCGTGACAACAGACACGATCTCATTAGTTGATCGCTCCATAGTAAACGTGACATGATCGGAAACGAGACAATCAGCTCCCCTTCCGTGCATGATCGGAAACTAGGGCCGCCGCAGGGTCTTAGCCGCGATGAAGGAAATCCCAATTAACTATTTTATATCTCCAGTCGATGAAGCAATTTCCCCACTCACAAGTAGACTTGGACAATATATGGGCTTTTTACCAGACTTTTTTTTTGGGTTTATTATTTACCTCGAAAACATTGCACACATTGGATTATGATAGTTTGAAGTCTTCTCGTGGTAATCTTGAGGTTGTCTTTAATAAAGATGGAACATCAGATATTGATGCCGATGATCTATTTGTTGAGTTGCACTTTTTTCAAAAATCCATACCAAAAGAAAACATGGGGCATGTTGAAGTTCTGAAGTTTTTAAGGCGGCATGATTTTTTTTCTGAATGCAAGTATTGCATATAGAGTTTCTTGACCATTATGTGACAGTGGCATCGGCGGAACGAAGCTTTTCTAAATTGAAGTTATTGAAGTCCTATATAGTATTACAATGACACAACAAATACTCAATGGTTTCACCACAATGTCACTTGAGAGCGAAGTGTTGGAGACGATTGATTATGAGGATATCATTGAAAGTTTTATAAAAAAAAATGATGATTTTCAAGTAAACATTATTCAACTTAGAGTTAAATATGTACAATTTTCCATATATTCAATTATTATGTAAAATTTTATGTCATATATAAATTAGAATTATTTATTATTTTAATTTTTCTTGTGAGATAGGGCACAACTTTAGATTTTGGCACAGGGCCCCAAAATTTGCCGGCCCGGCCCTGGTAGGTGGAGCCCTAGCCCATGTTATAAGTTTGATTACTGTATTGGTCTTTGAGTCCTGTAAACCATCCTTTATAAATAAAGGAGAACTTCCCAAGGGAAGCTTACCGGCAGCAGGGGAAAAAAGAGGAAAAACAAATCGTGCGTTGTGTGCAGCTATTAGCAGATCGATAAAGCTAATAGCTTGTCTGCAGTATATGCGTGTTTGCATTTCGCCGGAAGGAGCAATCAGCTACTGAGCTAGCTTTGTCTATGTGTATCTCCCCGGTTGTCATCATCACTGGAAAGTACTCGGCACTTGGGGCTGGGCCTTTACAGAAGACATAATTTATAGGAGAGCGTATGAAATTTCATTTGGAGTAAAAATATTTATATAGGGAAGTGTGGGGTTCCATTCCTTGTATTACCAGCATTTACACAGTTACTTACAAGCAGATCATACAAAGTTTCAGGTACATGACCAATCCAGGTTTTATTTACTCCCTCAGTTCTTGCTAGGAAAGCCAGTTGATGCGCTACTCTGTTGTTATTTTTCTCCCGATTTTAGGAACTACAAAATCTGGAAGTCCTTTCTTTTGCGACGAGATTTCTTCATATATCTTCCATCATCTGCCACGATGCTGGGAAGAGATTTTGATTGTCGAGACCATTTGTTTAATTAATCAAGCAAGAGAATCCAGAAGAAGACTATATGTTTCAACTGACAAAGTTTTTCCAAAGCCATTTGCACCAAAGAGCATTTGCTGTAGTTAAGTATTACTTCATGTGTCTTCTTCGTTCCAGAATAGATGATTCTCGATAAGTTTAGTGATAAGCAGGCACTTATCCACTTTCTTCTTAGGCCCCGCTTGGAATGGCGTATTTGAGGCCAAAACCCCCGTAATTTCCGGTTGGTGGCTAATTTCCGATGTATGTTAATAAAGGTGCTTGGGTCGCTGTTTTACAATCCCTCCAGCCCGTATTCTAGCCCATTCTTCCAGAAATTTGAATGCACCAATCCGCTCCAGCCTGTATCCGCTGCGGTCTGATTTATAGTCCGCTGGTTTCTTGTGCACAGCCACATTCACGGGGCGGAAACTAATGGGAAGCGCCCAAGCGGGGCGTTAGTAAAGACCTACTCCCTCCGGTCCCAATTAAGTGTCGTAACCTGTACACTCATTTGTGCATGCCTAGTTCGCTTTTTACGACACATAAAATGGATCGGGGGTAGTATTAACTTCGGCTATGTTTCATCTGCAATATATGTGATCTGTTTAGGCATTTTTTAATGTGCTAATTTTTAGTGTACTTATCTCTTTGTATTGTTACGCTTTACAGACTTTTTGTGATGCTTATTACTGAATACTATCTGCCCTTTCAGGTACCAGAAGAAATCACTCACATTCAGAGGAGAAATGGTTGGCAATTGTGAAAACTCAACATGACGTCTCTTATCAATCAGGAGGCACAAGCAACCTTCTAGCTGATTTGATTAAAGTTGTACAGATGATTCCATGAATTGTATTTTTTTCCCTGTTAGTATACATCTCTATGTAAATGTGAGACAGTGTAAGCTTTCTGGTACAAAACCTTGAATAGAAATTACTCACCATATAGGTATTTCTTATGAGGGGATGATGCCAACAATTGTTACCTTTTTTTATGGATTTATCAAGGAATTCTTATGTTGAGGTTTTATGCAATTTTATCAACAAATAATAGAGTCAAGATTTCAGCTTTTTTTTCGTTGACTGTGATTTCACAAGCAAATGGTGGAGTTTACGTCATTTTAGATTGTCTTACATGTTCCTTGTGTAAACTAACGTTGGAAACATCACATCCCCTCCCACACATTTCTATCAGTCGGGCACGGGTTAAAGGAGGCATGAACCCACTATCTGGCATATAAACCCTCTCTTTGAGGTGCATACAATAATTTTTGCCAGGAAATCATACACACCGGAGAGCATTGCAAGAAAATATTAGAACTCTCTAAAGATATATGTAAAGCATCTCAATATGACATCAACAAAATAATCATAATCTCATGTTTCATCAGATCCCAGCAAACACAACATGTAGCAATTACATAACGGTGATCTTGATCATGTAGGGAAGCTCACAAGATCTATTCATGGTCGCAAAAAGTGGAGAGAACACCATCTAGATACTCCTATGGACCCGTAGTCTTGGGATGAACTAAGCACACATCTGTTCGGAGGCAATCATGGCGATGTAGAGGACTTCGATTACGATGCCACTCTCTAATAGGGTGCCGGAGCAGGACTCCGGAAGCCCTAAATTAGGCTTTCAAGATGACAACACTTCTGTATCTATTTCGTGAAAAATTCTCTGTCCCCAACGTTTTCTTGGGTTAAAGACATTTTATAGGCGAAGATGCGACGAGAGGAGGTGGCCAGGGCTGCGAGGTGACCCCACGGCGCGGCCTAGTGGGGTGCCTGACACCCTTATGGTGGCCCCAGAGCTACCCTCCGGCTCTCCTTTGGACCCCGTCTTCGCTCTGGGCAAAAAGTAATCTCCATAATTTTTTAGGACATTTGGCGAATATTTTCTTTAAACCTATTCAGAAACACAAAAATAGCAGAAACAAAGAACTGGCGCTGGGCATCTTGTTTATAGGCTAGTCCATGAAATCATCTTGAAAAAGAAGGTAAACATGGAAGAATATGTATAAAACAAGCATGGAGCATCAAAATTATAGATACGTTTGGACACCCCGGTCTTGTTCTTCCAAGTTGGTCTGACTGTATTACTACACCGAGTGTCCGGGCTTGTCCAGGATCTTGGCCGGTCTTACTGGCCACGGGTTGGGAGCTGCCCCCAACGGCCATTTTCCACCTCCACCTATACAAAGGACTTTTTTACTCCTTTTAAAGGAGTCGATTTAAGCTCTCTCTCTCCCCCACAATTTTCAACCACCTTGAAGCTCATAGATCTCTCTCACCATCCACCCAAACTCCTTGATCTCTTTGGGACTGGAAGAGAAGACCTAGATCTATAACTCCACCAAACCGATTCAACACCATCTCTCTAATCCCTTGTGGATCTTTTCACTCTTGGGTTCATTGGAACCCTAGAAGGAAGTTGGTGTCCCTAAAGCTTTGGGAGCTCATAGACCGTGCCGAGAGCCTCAAATTGAGTTTTGCAGTGTGCCCCAACCTTGAAGTATCTCAATGTCTTGGCGGCACGTGGGATTTGGTGATAGCCTCACAGATCGGGAGAGTGCGTCATCCTTGTGAAGCTTCTAGTTGTCGACCTCAAGGGAAACATTGTGATTCGTTCCTCAACACATTGGTGAAAGGTCACGAAGGAGATATGGTGTGCTATCTCATGGCTACTCAGTGTTCCACATTGGTGACACGACACCGTTCCGATAGAGACTAGGTTCCATTGGGAAGTGAACTTTGAGACAATCTCCACGTCACTTTTTTTGTTGTTATCTCTCAACTTAGCTTTACTACTTGTTGCTAGTATTATGTTTTTAGTTATCCATTGCAATATTGTACCTTGCTCATCATATAGGTTGTTCACCTAGTTGCATAATCTAGAGAACTTATATTTGAGCAATCCCTAAACCATGCAAAGAAAAGTACAATTTGTAGTTTCCTATTCAACCCCTCGCTGCTCATAATTTTTGATCCTTTCAACTTCCGCCAATACAGGAGGAAGGAAATATTTTTCTCACCCAAATTCAATAATATAATACCATAGAGTATCCAAGAACAACAAGCACATATTACACCTTGTCTAAATTTGTTAGTACTCACCACACACACATGTTAGTATAATACACTGTATACATACAAAGTTGGTCAATATAAAAATCCGTAGTCGATGGAAATATACATTTTTTTTTTGAAATAAAGGGTACTCAATGTAACGTGGAGACCAAAAGCATTATACCCGGTCTCTGTATAGGAACGATGCAGACGATCGAAGTAGTCCAATATTTTTTTTTCGAAATGGGTAGTCACCAGCCTCTGCATTGAGTGATGCACACAACTGTTTATTAAATATTAAGAAGTATAGCCAGTATAAATCTTTTACAACTTCTCAACCACGAAAGTAAAAGAGAAGAGAACACCTCGTATAGCCGCATCAAAAGAACCTACAACTATGAATGTAAGGTAAACACAACGAAGTACCAGAATCAATCTGAGAGCTCGTAGAACGCCTATGGGGATGGATGTTCAATCCAAAGATTAAGCTACCACCCATGTGGGATAAATACATCGATCACCGTATCTTCCAACCTAAAATAAACCTTGTAACATGTAGCAAAACTCGACGCGTTGTAGAGATGACCATGAATGAAGCATGTGTGTTCAACAATAGATGACCTGCATATGCTTTTGTACACATTTGGTACTATCAGAAACATACAAACTTTTCAAGGGGCGATTACTAAAAGAATGGTTTGGGAGTAATTAAACAAAAACGAGTAGTATCAATGAAGTGATACATAGAGTAGGGTTGATTACTAGAACCAAAGAACTTAGGATGTATTCGTTATTGGATTTTTTTACAAAAAGATTGATGGGATATACATGTTTTAATCTAGACGATAGGAGCAAGTTGACCGGGTTATTATTTATAAGCCTCACAAAATAATTGATATCTAGAGCTAAGCTAGCGATCATCTAACAATTGATCTAGAGGCGTGCAGATTCTCGGTTAGTTTGTTGGAATCCTCGCACCTAGATTTCGTTCGAAAGACTTTTCTTCAGAAATGTTTCATGGTTATGTTACAAATATTATAAACGGTCATAAATTATTATATAAAATATAGGTCAAAGTAACACGTTTAGAATTTATCGATGCATAAATCATGTTTATTTTTTTAATGAAGTGACAATATATGAAAAATAATATGAAAGTAATAAATACGTAACATTCTCGACACACTAAAGATAATGTTCTCGCATTCACGAGTGCCACCATATTAGTTCACATATAAATTTAAGCATTGGCAAGGATGCATATACAACATGCCCTCCCTTGTCAGCATGATTTTTTCGAGAGTTTATAAACACAAATACATTAACATTAGTACTTCAGGAATTCCAATTTTCAAAAATATATTCATCACATTACTATAACACCGTAAGTTAAGACAAAGCATCATGGATGCGGGTTTAAGAATGCCATTGTATAGTTCTCTGTTATTGGTCTTATTTTTCCGGATAGAGAAAATATTTTCACTATAACAAGCGAGATACATAATTGTTGTCTATCTTTTCGTGAAAAATCAAGAAACAAAAATACCTAAATCGCACATGTGCACATGTTGTCCTAGGTCCCTTGCACTAAGTGAACTACTTTATTCTTGTTTATTCGACTCACACCAACCTTTGTTCTAACTCATTATATAGGTCCTAATATTTGATATTATTCTCTACATATATATCTACTCCCTCATGTTTTGTTCTTCTCATTCATCTCATCTACATTATTTTTTCGGGTAACTAGTATACATGAAAAACAAGTTTGTTTATGGTCTATAATGATTATATACGGTAGTAGGAAAACAACACCCTAAGTATTATAGAAGAGTGGTTGTTTGAGAATAGGAAGCACCGGGAATGTGTATTAACGAAGTTGTAGAGTAAAGTGACACGAAAGGGATGATGTGCGACTTAATCCGATACTTTCACTAATTCGTGCCCCTCGCCACTTTACAAGGTATCAAGCAGTTGCTTATATGCTCATGGCAGGTAAACCCCCATGACCTCAAGGGATTAGATGGTTGCGTACTTAAAGAGACGTCAAGTCTTTTGTGGGTAACCTTAGGATTTTTCTTAGGTCTATTGCTTTATCAATCTCGACTATACTCTAATCAATCTCACATTATTTGGGTTACATAGCTTGTTATGCGCATGTGCGAAAAGGAAGGAAAGTGCTATTTTGGACATAATACATACCTGTTTTCCCTTTGAAACAAAATGAAAACTAATGTATTTTAGACTTGTGCTTGTAGTTTTTTATTGAAGAACTAGATGTCCATTTAACATTGTCTACAAAAATACAATATTGTTTGTTCCAACAGGTATGTAGATAATAGTGCAGTAACTCATTTTTTTCATAAAAAAGAATGAGAATTAAGAAGTGCGGCATCCGATATAGGGTGCAGTGCAACTAGATGCAAATTGTGATTTCCGTTTGTACAGTAACTCATTTGTGAAATTTGCATAAAACTGAAATTGTCATATTTCTTAACAAAAGTTGTAGGCACAATTTGTACTTAATATGTACATATATGCATGATATTTTTGAGAGTTTCATTAAGTTACGAATTTTTATATATTGGTTATGTTATTTCTCAAGAGAATTAAAAATAACTATTTCTAAGTCAATGCTAAGAAACCTATCAAATGTAGTCACTAAGATTCATTCAAATACAATAAAATGTAAGATGATAGGTATTGGACGACTAGGGATGAGAAATGATCACTAGGAGTGATTGATTCTCGGTTGAACGAGAACTAACTTATTCTCAGTGAAGTGACATCATCAAATCTTAACTACAACTCATGATTAGCACAAATAACGGATAAATCCAATAGGTCTTGGGTATTTTTCTTTGTTTCAACTCATGATTAGCTCGAATTAAGAAACACTCCAATGGTTCAAGGTATTTTTTTCTCGATTGTCAACCGTGGCTAGCAAGAATCATAATGGAATTAAGTCGACTAGAATTTAGCAAAACTGATAGTCATTCCCTCCACATTACTTAACCATGGCTTGGAAGTATGCTTGACAGAAATGGCATCTCTTGCGCTCCTTTCCCTTCCACATGATGCCACACGTTTTTCTCTTATAGTAAATCGCTCTAATTGTGTTGATCATTGTCATCGACCTTCAAACAGTGCCGTCGAAGGTATAACACATGTCCAAGGTCTCACATTTTTTGTCGCTTCCTATTTTGGATTCCTAGCTAGAGTTTCCAAGTTGAAATTTTGGATGAAAATATTGCAAATCAGCATATGGCTAAGTTCTGAGAGTTTGGTCCCGTGTAGCATCGCGCTAATCTTCTCGTATTTAGCAGTAGTACGAAAAGTCATTTTGGCTCCCGGGCACCATTGATCCTGGTATTTTTTTTAAATAAAATTATATTGACTATTTTCATAAAAATCTAAAACAAAAAATTGGATGTGGCTATTGATGCGTCCTACAAATATGCGAAATCACAATGCAACCTCTTGTATACTTTCGAGAGCCGAAAGTGTGCATACTCATATACACCCACTTTGTGATTTCTGAGTAGACCAAAATATAATGTATTTTTTTTTAGATAAAAGGCAGCAGTTTTGCCCTGCTTTAATATTAATAAAGCAACCAGTTCGAGCCAACACCGACAGCTACTCGCTGCCCCACACAACACTGGAACCAACAAGCTAGAGTAATGAGACTCGAGTCATTAGGGGCCGGCACCCCAAGAACAAGACGGAAACACAAACGACACTAAGTAGTGGTAGGGAGTTGCAAGAGCGCCAACGTCCGATAGCGCCTCTTCAACTCGGTAGCCAGGAGGATCAGGTGCTCCTTGTCACACTCCTTTGCCAGGTCGGCCCAATGCTGCACAAACAAAAGCATTTTGAAGATTACGTCAGCCGGATTGTTCGGAAAACGCGACTCAAACGTCGCTTTGTTACGAATAAGCCAAATCGACCAGCACATCGCTTTGAAAAGCACCCAGCTAGTCCGTCGCAGTTGGCTAGGCAGCACAAAGTAAATTGCAAAGAACTGAGCGAAGTTTGCGGGCCGCCACTCGCAGCCTAGGGTATCCCTGATCACACTCCAACCTAGCTTCGGGAGGGCACACTGGAAAAACATGTGTGCCCCATCCTCCAAAGACCCGCACATGGCACATCTCCCGTCCGATGGCCCGTGCCTAGCTAACACCTGCATGCTCGAAGGAAGACGGTCCAAGGCCAGCTGCCAAGTGAAGATCTTCACCTTCAGGGGGAGCCTAGCTCCCCAAATCTCCGAGCAAAACTCAACCGATGCCCCACTAGCAAGCAACCTATAGGCCGAGGCCACCAAAAACCTTCCCGAAGGTTCCAGCGCCCAGACCACCTTGTCCGGTCCCACTCCTAGAGTGACCAGACCTACTTATTCCGCCAACGGCATCCAAAGTGCTCTGCACTCAAGGTCGAAGGCGCGTCTAAACCCAATGCCATCCCCTTCCGTGCAGAGCGCCTCGGCCACCCGCAGATTGGGGTTGTCGCAGATGTCAAACAGCCTAGGGAAGCGCACCTAGAGCGGTGCCTCTCCAGTCCACCAATCCCGCCAAAAACACGTTCTGGTCCCGTCCACAATCTCATGACGGGCACCCAAAGCAAATAGGTGTTTTATCTTTTGGAGGCTACGCCAAAACTGCGACCCTCCCCTAGAGGGCAAAGCACACATGTTGGTCGCCTCCTGATACTTGGCCACTATCAGTTTCTTCCAAAGCGGCTCATCTTGTTGGTAAAGTCGCCAGATCCATTTCATCATAAGTGCCTTGTTCACAGACTTGGTACATGTGAGCCCCAGCCCCCCACATACCCTAGGCCGGCACAGCGCAGCCCAATTAATCATATGGAATTTGCGCTTAGGTCTCGCTCCCTCCCAAAAGAACCGGGCCCTAACAGAGTCGAATTTTGCGTGCACCCCGTCCTGGAGCAAGAACAGCCCCATTGCGAAGGTGGGAAGAGCCTCGAGACAGGCATTAGACAGGATAAGTCTCCCACCCGAGGAGAGTAACCTGCCCAGCCACACCTCCACTCGGAGCGATAGTTTATTCACTAGGAAATTCCATTGTTCTACTGTAATCTTGCGGTCCGAGATAGGCATCCCCAGATACATAAAAGGGAACTCGCCAAGCTTGCAGTTGAGCATATTGGCGATGCGATGTTGTTTCTCCGGCACTCGATCAAGCACAAATGCCTCGCTTTTGTGGAAGTTTATCTTTAGCCCGGACATGTTCTCGAAGCAGAGTAGGAGGAATTTTAGGTTCGCAATCGCCTTGTCGTCGTTCTGGATCAGAATCAGGGTGTCGTCAGCATATTGCAGGTGGGTAACCCCCCCAGGGATTAGATGCGGCACCACCCCGGCAATATGCCCCGCGGACGCTGCCGCGGAGAGCATGGCTGATAGCGCATCGACCACAAAGATGAAGAGCAGGGGGGAGAGTGGGTCCCCTTGACGCACTCCCCGCCGGTTCCGGAAGAACGGACCTGTTTCTCCATTAATGGCTATGGCTGTTTGACCTCCCGCGATCAGCTGATCAATTCTATGAATGTAAACCGCAGAAAACCCCTTCCTGCGAAGCACTTCCAAGAGGAAGGACCAGTTGACTCTATCATATGCCTTCTCGAAGTCTAGTTTCAGCAGCACACCCCCCAACTTATTCACTCGCAGCTCGTGCAGGATCTCGATGAGGGCGAGGGGTCCATCCAGAATACTCCTACCCTTAATGAAAGCAGTCTGCAGCGGGCTGATGATCCTGTTGGCAATCCCATACAGTCTCGAGGCATATGCCTTAGAAATGATCTTAAAGATCTCATTGATGAGCGCAATCGGTCGGAATTGGGAGATGAGGTCCGCCCCTGGGACCTTAGGTATTAGGGTTAAAACCCCGAAGTTCAGACGGGAGACGTCGATTCTACCTAGAACAAAGTCATTGAGCAGGTGCAAGACCCCTAGCTTGCACCTGGCCAAAACCGTTTGAAGAAAGAGATCAGAAAGCCGTCCGGCCCCGGCGCCGTGTTGGTTTTCATGTCTTTCACAATAATCTCCAGTTCAGTTTCCGCGAAGGTAAGCATCAGTGCCTCATTCTCAGCATCGGACACCTGTGCCCCCTGCCCCCAGGTTCCTGCAGCCAAACCCAAATGGCGCGGGGAAACTGACCCGAGCAGGTCCCGATAGTACCCGTAAATATGTTCCTGTATCTGCGCCGGTTCACTCACTGGCCCGTCCGGAGTTATAAGGGAGGAGATAAGGCATTTGCGGCGTCTTCCGTTTGCCACTGCATGGAAGTACGCCGTATTGGCGTCCCCGTTAAGTGGCCAGCGCACCCTACCCCTTTGCCGCTAGTAGTCCTCCTCGATCCTGTAGATCTGAAGAAGTTGCTCCTCAAGGTGGTATCTAAATACCCATTCATCATCAACCAGCCCCGACTCGTCGGCTTTAGTGTCTAACTCCTTGATCTTCTCCAGAATCGAGAGTTTGCTAACTCTCGTCTCCCTTCCCAGGTTTCTACTCCATCCTTGCAAGAATTGCCTGAGCCCAACACTCATGTGATTCCACCAGTCTACTATGTCTCTGCCTCCCGCGGTCGCCATCAGTCTGCCCCACTGGTGGTGAACCAACTCCTCGAAGCCTTCCACCTCGAACCACCCTAGTTCAAAGAAGAAGCGCTTGCTTCTAACCAAAAGTGCCCCTCCCCCATCGAAAATCAGTGGGGTGTGATCAGAGCCAAGGCTCGTTTCCGCTCGTAGCCCTGCAAGCGGGAACATGGCGTCAATATCCGGGGCCACAAAAACTCTATCAAGGATGCAGCGCACCGGGTTGCGTTGTTTATTTGTCCATGCGTATCGCGCGCCCGCTCGCGGTACTTCCTTAAGCGCCCACCGCGCAATTGCATCATTATACATGTCCACCCTTGGCCAGTTAATGCGAGCATTGTTCTTGTCATGTGCACCGCGCAACAGGTTGAAATCTCCCCCCCATTAGAATAGGAAAACGGTTGTTCTCTACCTTGGCCGACAGTTCCTCCAAGAAGGAATGAGATAGGGCGTGATTGGCCGGGCCGTAAAATTCCCATAATGGTCATCCGTTGTTGTAGGACACGATGAAGGCAGTTGACACTTAGGAAAAACTGCCCTTTGTCAAAGGACTCGATGTCAAAGGCACTATCTTTGAGGCCTAGTAGGATGCCTCCCGAGCGGCCCTCCGCTGGTAGCCATACCCAGAAGAATTTCTCTCCTGTCTCGATGCTTTGGAGTTCATGATCTGTAAAATCCGGCTTAATCGTCTCTTGGAGGCACACCACATCAATATTGTATTTGCACAGGAATTCTTTGAGGAGTTTTCGGCGTCCCGCTCGCCCGAAGCCCGTTATGTTCCAAAATAAGATCCGCATTAAGACACGGCACCCAATGCCCGTGCTTGGCAGGTTACTGGGCGCCGCCCCGGCGGCGCCGCAGATTTAGCGCGTGTCCTCCTAGCAACCGGCTGCCGCGGCGAAACTACCACCGCCGGATCCGACGTGGAGGTCAGAAGAGATTCATCTCCCAAGTCAGCCTCTAAAAACCCTTCTCTGGGTGCAGGCAGCACCGAGAGTGCGTGTTTTCTTCCCGCCGCTCCGGAACGCGACCTGGCCCCTGCCCGTTCATTGCTTTGCACCACCACCGCGAGGGCCCCTGCCCTAACAGTTGCTTCGGTGGTTTCCTCCCTTACTTCCTGGGGGGTGTCACCGTCCCTCGGTTCGCCCACCTCCACCATTTCCTGGGACTTAGCCGCCATAACCGCATCTTCCGCAGCCGCCTTGGTACGCGCACTCGCAAGCGCCGATTGCCCTAGCTCATTAGCCCTAATCATGGATAGGATCTCCGCTGGCGGCCCCGCGGCCGACGAGAACACTACGAAGGAGTCGGCCGCAACCGACAGCAGGTGTGAATCGGGAACGTCTTGCAGAATTGCAAAGAGGGGGTCGAGGTTCGTACCTGGCGCTGACGACTTCGCACTCGCTGACGCATCCTTGCCCGCGGCCTTGCGGATCGCCCGCTCCAGCACCGGCCCCGCCTTGTCCGCCACCTCCCTTGAGCTCTGCCAAATCGTCTCCACTGTCATGGCCTTGGTGCGGACTCCACGTGCCACGGGAGCTTGGAGAGCTTGGATCACCGGTGCCGAGAGGAAAGGGCCCAACGCTGCGGCCGGCGAAGGCGCCGCGCGGGACCCCTCCTGGGAGTCCTCCACCACCGCCTCGGCCAGCTCCATGCCAAGACGGCGCGCGGCCCGGTCTTGGTTCATCTTGTTGCGCCTCTCCTTGAGGATCAACGGAAGCTCCCCTGTAGCACCACCCTCGACAGGCACCGACCCAACCAGCCCCTTCTCCGGTACTGCCCTGCCCGAGGAGACATCCCCGCCACCCGCAGGCGAAGACAGCAAGGCCTCGCTGATGTTAGAGCGCGGGGGTGGCTCGAGGGACACCTCAGAACACGCCGCAATAACCACTCTGCCCAGCGCCTTGAACACGTCGCCGTCCACAGTCAAGTTCGAGCCATATTGCGAGAACATGGACCCTGGAAGGCGGGGAGGCGAAGTGTCGTTATATTGCGGAAGAGGCGCCGCCTCACGGAGAGCGGAGGACCCGGCCGCAAGCGTCACCGCCCCCACGGCCATCGAGGGCGGAGCCGAACCTCCCGCGCCCTTGGAGCGAGATCCCGATCCACCTCCATTCTCCGGCATCGAGCTCGCCCGCGCCCGTTCGCGCTCCCGCGCCTTTCTGCTGTCCCAATCTTCCTCATCATCCGAGCCCGACAGATCCGCCGAATGGTCATCCCCATCCTCCTTAGTAGGGGAGGAGGTGGGGGTGGAGGGGCACCCTTGCCCTTGTCTCCCGGATCCCGAACCACACGGATCTTGAAACCCTCCAGGTTTGCGAACAGAGTGATGTGGTCTTTGAGCATCACCGGGACCCTGCAGCCAAATTTCATGCGTATAGGCGCGTCCCCATCCGACAGGGAGGCAGTGTCCACCTCCAGCGGGCTCCCTAGCTCCAGCGTAGCCCCAAGCAGGATCCTCTCGTCCCTGAGTTGCTTCGGGACGTCAAACAGTTTGACCCACACCACCTCCAAGGTCTCGGAGGACCGCGGATCCCCCACTTGCTCGACCACCACCGCCCGGAACTCCGTAATCGGTAACACCAGCCCACCACCTCTGGTTGCCATACGAAGCAGTTCTTTCGAAGGGAATACTAACGAGAATTCAGTTGCGCCCACTTGTTTCACTTTCCAGTCCCATCCATCATCCACAAGCTCCTTAAACTCATGTTCCACCTCCTCCACCGAGAAGTTACCTTTCTCAATACGCACCAGCGCGGCATTGACGGTGGGCCTAGCCAGATTCGCCTCCCGAACCGACACCACAAAGAATCCACGGCCCAGCTCCCCAAATCCCGCCCACTGGGGTTAGCCGCACCGCCGCGCCACCGTGCACACCGCAGCGAGATGGCCTTTTTCTTCACAGTTCACGCAGAAATGGTCTTCGGTGCACATGGATTGAAAGTGGCCTGGTTGCCCACACTTGAAGCAAGTGACCTTGGAGAGGTCCAACGCGCCCCATGTCGCTCTTCCACTCCCCAGCGGGGTAAGGTTCGCATTGGACTGCGAGGGCCCCCTTGGCCTGCGGTCCATTTCTCTGGCCGTCTCCCTACCCGGGTCGCGCCCTCGCGCCGGTGGGATCTGGACCGCCGCCCTCAGGCGCTCCTCCTCCCGCAGGTCCTCATCCCTCCGCCTTGACTCCAACAATTCCCACTCCCGCTGCGCCCGCCTGTTAGCCTCCTGCTCCCGGTTAAGCCTCCCCCGCAGATCTCCGCCCTGGACGGGCCCGTCGGCGCGGTCGCCCTCCAGCGAGCGCTTGTTGCCCCTCCTCTCCTGCCCAAACCAGTCACGGTCCATGGCCACCAACGAAGGAGCGGGCGGACCAAGGAGGGAGATGGTAGCGAAGAGCACTTTTGCCCTAAAGGAGTGGCAGCGGAGATCCTCACACGAAGCCGGAAACCCTAGACGAGTGGAGAAAGTGCCCTAGGGCAACCACCACCAGGTACTTATACTTGGCGTCGCCTGGGCCCTCCCCCCGGACCGAGCGAAAACAGACGTGCCACGGTCCAAGTCCTCCTGGGCCAACTCGGGCCCTCCACGGCCCAGCTCCCCCTCTAGCCGCGAAGGGGTAAGTTGCGCCCCTTCCCATTTACTTGGCTGGGCCCCAGCTGCCCGCGGCCCACCTGGCCCAACCAGGGGCGTCGGTCCTTCCACCGCAAACCCTAGGTGCGCGTCTCCCTCCGGCCCCCTTGGCCACGGCGGCGCGCCCAGCGCCGGTGAGGCAGAACCGGCACCCTCACCGTCCCAAACTGAAGGTACCTGCCCACCGCATCCGCAGCGCCGCCCAGGGCCGCCCCCGGCGACAGGCACAACACTGGGAAATCCTCCAAATCGAGCGTCCAATCTCCAATCGGCGGCGCATCCACCTCCTCCTCCGGACGCGTCGCACACCCTGCCTGCAAGAAAAGACCCAGCGTCACTCACCCCGGGAGATCCGCGGCGAATCCTCCCGCGCGCCTTCCGAGTCCGACGAGCAGCGCGAATGGAGCCCTCCGGCTGGCGGGCTCGCGGCCACCACCAGATCCGACATAGACCCCTCTGTCTTGTGGTTTATCTAGCGATTGAGAACATCGCATGTGGCAATGTAAAATAGGCCAGCATGAGGACTTTTTCTAGCGATTGAGAACATCGCATCTAGCATAATGTATTTTCAAAGTTCAAACTGAGAATTTCCACGTTTGTGAGATACACTATTAACAACATGAGGACTTTTTCCAGACTTTTAAAACCTTGTAAACATGATTTTTTTTAATTTCATTTTTCAGTTACCGAGCAGTTTGGGCTTTCGGAGGGCCAACGGACCACAGGGGACCACTAGGCCTTTCGTGGGCCAGGGTCTACCTAATGTTTCAGATACTATTAACGTTGATCGACCGAATAATGCTTTAGGGTTACGGCGTTTCCTGAGGGGCTTCTGGTCGAGATCAGAACATCAGCCCCCTGCTCCCATGGCGTTCAGAGGTGATGGACGAGGTAATGGCCCTAACCGTGGGGGGTATAACAACTGGAACAATCAGGGGAGGTTCAACCAAGATGGTTTCAATTCGGGTTTCAATGGCTTCTCTAGCTTCGAGGAAGGGGGACCTAGTGGCACCGCGGCTGGAGCGTTCGACCAAGGGCCTCAATTCAATGTGGGCAATGGTTTTCCTAATCGGCAGCGGGTAGGCTACAATGCTGGTCTCGGGCGTGGTCGAAGGCCCTTCGAGGGACGTGGCCGTGGCGAACCCAACACCTTCGTGGCGGGAAGGAACTCTGCTGCATTCACTCAAAACCAGGGGGGCTACCAGAATCAGGGGCCTAGATACAACACATATGATCATAGAGGTGTTCGGGGTCGGTATGGTGATTCTCGGGATTTCTGGCAGGGGCGCTGTCAACCAGACAGGTGGTATTGGACCTTCGTCGACTCCTATTCACACATCTGGTGTGGCTCAGCCCGTGGCGGGTGCAGCGGTGGCTCCAAATTCGCAGCAGACAGTGGCCACCTGATCTACTACGAGTGCAGCGGTGATTGCTAGACCGGCTGTTCTTCCTAGTAGTTCTACTGTGGTGGCTGCGGTTGTGTCTGAACCAGCCCCAATAACTACTGCGGTGCGTCAAGAAAATGGGAGTGCTATCATCTCGGCCACAACACTTGCAAATGCTGGCGCTAATGCAGTCCCTAGGAGAACAAAAAAATGCTACAGATGTGGCCTCGCTGGTCACCGTTCGAAGGCATGTAATGTTGCTATGTGTCAAATATGCGAGGGACCTGATCATGGGGATAGGCGGTGCCATTTGTTGACAGCCCCTAAACCTATGATTCAAGTTTATGGTTATGGCCATGAGGAGTTAATTATATTCAAATTCCCGTGCACAGAAACATACAAGCCAAAATTGGAAAATCATCGGTTGGCTTCTATTGTTGTTACGGGAGGGGAATTAACCATCCCAGGGATTATTCGACAGCTGCAACGGTTGGTGCCGACAGAGGATTTTGTTTGGAATGTTATTCGTATGGGTCACAACATTTTTCAGGTGGAGTTCCCTAATAGTACCGAGTTGGAAAGGTTGATGATTTTTGGGAGATGCATTGTACCTAATAGTCCTTGTGAGATCACTGTGGATAGTTGGACTAAAGAACCTGAACCTGCAGAGGCTCTACCAGAGGTATGGCTGCGAGTGGAGGGTTTTCCGAGTCCACATATTGGTGATTATCTAGCTCTATGGGCTGTGGGGGATATGTTTGGTATGACCAAAGAAATTGATATGCCTTTCACTAGAAAACATGGGATTTTGCGTATTCGTATTGGTTGTATCAATCACCGTAAGATTCCTAGGCGTTTCCAGATGTTTATCAAGGATGGTTTTTATAGACTCTCTTTTGAGGTGGAGGAGAATGCACCCTTACCCATTGATGATGTGGACATGGAAGGTGATGAGGGAGACAATGAGAGTGAAGATGATTCTGATGGACTTGGTGATGATTTTCAAGATAAAGTGAACGAACTCACAGGCAAAACCTCAGAGATTTCATCTGATCCGAAACACAAACAACCTACTGATGCTAATGATGGAGGCAGTGGTAAGAAGCCCATGTCAAACAATGTTCAATTGGGTTTAGTTTTCTCACCTCTGGTACGAAAATCTTTTGATCGTGCTAGGAGGGAGGTAGCTGATTTATTTTCTTATGGCAAGATGGTAATGATGATTTAGTGGAGCAAAATGTGGGTGTTAACATTGAGAGTACTTCGGTTGTAGCGGAGGCTAATGGAGCTTTGTTGCCCACGGCAGTTTCTAGGGCTGTGGCATCGAGTACAGTACCCACGGCAGAGGTTTCGGTTCCTTCTATGAAGCCCACGGCAGAGAATGAGGCTGCGGCAGAAACGGCAGAGTATTCGCCGGTTTTTGCTCCTGCGGCAGCGGTTCTAGTGCAGTTTTTGGCCACGGCAGAAACGGCAGCGGTTTCGCCGTTTTTTGATCCCGCGGCAGAGTTTTCCGAGGTTTTTCCTGCTGCCTGCTGCACTGATGTGGTGATGAATGCCACTGCCTTCGTGGCCACGGCAGATGCTCATAATTTCTTGCAGCCATGTACTGTGTTCGTGCCGTCCGAGGTGATTGAAACAGGAGATTTTATTATTGGAGATCCCGAGGCTACAGTTGAGGCTGGGATTTGTACTAAAGTTATTGATGGAAATGGCTTAGGGTCATTTTCAGAGGGTATGATTTCTCCTTCTGTCTCCCATTTGGAACCCGTAATTTCTAATAATTCGGCTTCCTCTGATTTTGGTAGTACTGCGCATTTAGATGGTTTGCTTGGCTCAGTTTCGGTGGCTGCTAATAATATGTGTGTTTCGGTTGGAGCAGGAAATACTCACACGGATGCTGGGATTAGTTCCCCCTTGTTGGTACATGTTATGCCTCAACCTTCGACGATGATCAACAGCCCGACCACTCCATTTCCATCATTCCCTTTAGTGGGTTTTGGTAGCCCTAATATAAATGAATCCAGGAAGAGAATTGAGGATTTTGGAGGTATTCTTGACGCTACTACTTCGGGTGTGCGGTCAAGTGGTCGTATACGGGCTCAACCTAATGCGGATGACACGCAATTGGAGAGGGCGATGTTGCTCGCTGCCAGGAGGGACTCGGGGGCAGGTATGAAGTCTTCTAATTCTTGTAAGAATTTCTCGATTTTGTCTTTCTCTGATTCCGATATTATCGATAGAGCTGCTAGCCTAGGAGTTTCTTTGGGTACTTCTAGTGCTACCAAGTTAGAGTCTGCTAAACTTATTAAAGATGGAGATTTGCATAGGACTTTATCTATACTTCATAATAATTTGGATAATAATCACGATCCACAGCCTCGTAATTTGATTCTCAACAAGATTGCTAGTCTCTCTGAAGATTTAGTGGAGAATTAGTGTTTCCCTAAATCTGTTTCTCCAATTGATTTAGTGGTTGATTGTGAGAAAATTAAGAAAGCTAGGAAAAAGAAGGATTACTCTATTTCCACCAAACGAAGAAGTGTACGAATTAAGCGTAATAATTCTAATCAAGATGCATAATTTATGTGGGATGTTCTGGAATAGTGAGGGTTTTCGTGACCCGGGTAAACATCATTTTATACAGGAAAGTATCAGAGAGAGAAAACTTGATTTTGTGGCTTTGTCTGAGACAGGGAGATCTCATTTTGCACAATCCTTTTTATCTCATCTAGCTTCGGGCTTGGATTTTGTGTGGTTTTGTTTACCACCTAGAGGTCGGTCAGGAGGTATGCTCATTGGCATAAACTCTCTGTCTATAGAGGTTAGGAATGTGGACGTAGGGGATTTCTCTGTTAAACTTTATGTCAAGTCAAAGCATGATGGCTTTGAGTGGATTCTAGTGTCTGTCATGGTGCCCAGGAGGAATTTAAACCTAAGTTCTTATCAGAGTTTGTTCGTATATGTGAAAATGAAACTTACCGTTGTTGGTGGGTGGGATTTTAATAATTACGCAAACCTGAAGAAAAGAATAATGATAATTACAATTCTAGATGGCATGTTATGTTTAATGTAATTATACATAGCTTAGACTTAAAAGAGATTGAATTATCGGGTAGACAATTTACTTGGGCTAGCAGGAGAGCTACTACAACTTTTGAAAAACTAGATAGAATTCTTTCTACCGTGGAGTGGGAGCAAAAATTTCCTCTAGCAACCGTTCAAGATTTGGCTAGGAATGGGTCGGATCATACTCCTTTGTTTCTGGATTTTGGTGCTCGTGCTCATGTGGGTAATAAAAGTGGATTCTCTTTTGAGCTTTCGTGGCTCAGATGGATGGTTTTTTCGAGTTGGTAGCTGCTGAATGGGGGGCTTTTCACAAGGGTGATACTGCTATTTCGGTTTGGCAAAACAAAATTAGACACCTAAGACGTTTTCTTAAGGGATGGGCTAAAAATCTTAGTGGTAAATATAGAATCGAGAGGGATAAATTAATCAAGATTATTGAGGAGTTGGATATTAAAGCTGAGAGTGTAGTTCTGTCTTTGGGAGAGAGGGAATCTCTTTGTGATGCTAATGATCGTCTTTGTTTTCTGCGTCGAGAGGAAGAAAGTAAATGGGCGCAAAGGGCTAAGGTTAGACATGTGTTGGAGGGGGGAGATAATACTAAATATTTCCATCTTATGGCTAATGGGAAACACCGTAGGAAGATGATTTTTCAGTTAGAACAAGAGGAGGGAACGATTGTTGGATGAGGACTTGAGATTATATATTTCTGAATATTATAAGAAATTATTTGGACATTCCACACCTAATAATATCTCCTTAGTGGAGAGTAATATTCAGGATATACCACAGTTAACTCAACAGGAAAATGATATTCTCACTGCTGATTTCTTAGTGGAAGAGGTTTTTGAGGCAATATCACAGATGGAACCTAATAAATCTCCAGGTCCTGATGGTTTCCCCGCTGAATTTTACAAAACTTTTTGGGAAGTTATTTAAAAGGATTTGATGGCTATGTTTTTAGAGTTTAAGCAAGGTAATCTTCAGTTGTTTAAACTGAACTTTGGGGTGATTACTTTGCTTCCTAAAAAGGATAATGCAGTTCAAATCCAACAATATAGACCTATTTGCCTTCTCAACGTGAGTTTTAAAATTTTCACTAAAGTGGGTACTAATCGTATTACCGATAGTGCAGAAGGTGGTTAGACCATCTCAGTCTAATTTTATGGGAGAAACATCTTGGGAGTTGTTATCTTGCATGAAACCATCCATGAACTTAATAGGAAGAAATTGGATGGGGTAATTTTTAAAATTGATTTTGAGAAGGCTTATGATAAGGTTAAGTGGCCGTTTCTTCTTCAGGCTTTACGTATGAAAGGTTTTTCTCAGGAATGGTGTGATATGATTATTCAATTTGTTCAGGGTGGAAGTGTAGGTATACGGGTTAATGATGCAATTGGCCATTTTTTCCAAACTAAAAAAGGACTAAGGCAGGGGGATCCTCTATCTCCAATTCTTTTTAACATTGTGGCAGATATGCTTGCTATTTTAATTGCTAGGGCTAAGGAAATAGGACAAATTGGAGGTCTTATTCCTGACCTAGTTGAAGGGGGTTTGTCTATCCTTCAATATGCAGATGATATGGTGCTATTCTTAGAGCGATAAAGCTCTAAATCTAAATTAATCTTGTGTATCTTTGAGCGTCGGGTCTCAAGATTAATTTTCACAAGAGTGAAGTTTCTGTTTTGGTAAGGCTAAAGAGGTGGATCACCAGTACAAACAAATTTTGGTTGTGAGTCTGGTTTGTTACCTTTTAAATATTTGGGTATTCCTATCCACCACAGAAAACTTACAAACTCAGAGTGGCACCCAGTGGAGAGCCGTTTTGAGGACAAACTTGGGTGTTGGAAAGGAAAATTATTATCCTATGTGGATAGATTAGTTCTTGTTAATTCTGTGTTAACAAGTTTACCCATGTTTATGTTATCCTTCTTTGAGATTCCTAAGGGCGTCTGTAAGAGACTTGACTTCTATAGATCATGTTTTTTCTGGCAGAGTGATGACACCAAGCGTAAATATAGATTAACAAAATGGAATATTATTTGTAGACCCAAAGATCAAGGTGGATTAGGTGTGGAAGTGCTAGAGCTTAAGAATAAGTGTTTATTGGCTAAATGGCTGTTTAAGATACTTCATGAGGAGGGTATTTGGCAGGAATTGTTACAAAATAAATACTTACATAGTAAACCTTTAGCTCAGGTTGAGGCACAACCTACTGATTCTCCTTTCTGGAAGGGTTTAATGAGAGTTAAGAGGGATTTCTTTAGTAGAGGTTCCTTTAAAATTGGTAATGGTGAAACAACTAGATTTTGGGAGGATATTTGGCTAGGCCAAACCCCTCTATCTGATCAATATCCTCTTTTATATCATATTGTGCAGTCTAAAAATGTATCGGTTGCGGATGTATTTCAGAACGCACCACCAATCAATATTTCCTTTCGTAGGAATTTAGTAGGCATTACTTGGGATATGTGGTCTCATTTTCGCTTGCGTCTTATGAATGTCTCCTTGTCCTCGGATAATGATAAGTTTGTTTGGAAACTTACTCAGAATGGGAGCTTCTCTGTGAAATCTATGTATGAGGATATGATGAATGGACACACTATTTTTCTCAAAACTTACTTATGGAAACTAAAATTACCACTTAAGATCAAAATCTTCATGTTGTTTTTGGACAGGAAGGTGATTTTGACTAAAGATAATTTAGCAAGAAAAGGGTGGAAAGGTGATATGCATTGTTCCTTTTGTGGGAGTAATGAGACGGTAGATCATCTCTTTATTTCTTGTCCTTTGGCTAAACTTATTTGGCGAGTGGTCTTTTGTACTTTTAATATTACTCCCCCCTCCAACGTGACTAATATGTTTGGGAATTGGCTTAATGGGATTGATGTGAAAACTAAGAAAAGGATTAGGATTGGTGTATCCGCAATTTGTTGGGCTATCTGGACATGTAGAAACAATGTTGTTTTTAACAAAAAGAAATATTTTCATGTTCTACAGGTTATTCACTCAGCAGCTCATTGGATCCAGCTATCACTACTAGGAAAACAGCTATAGGAGTGATGATAGCCGTGACGCACCAGCAATATGGCGCGTCACGCCTAATAGTCGTGGCGCACCACTGTTTGGTGCGTCGCGCCTATAGCCTTAGCCGCGGCGCACCAAACGGAAGGCGCGTCGCGCCTATGTGTGGGGCCGGGGCGGCGAGCCTCGGAGGCATACCGGCGACGCAGCGCGTCCTTGGTGCGTCACGGCTATTTTGTATAGGGGCGGCGCACGCGAGTGTGGTGCGCCACGGGTTAGATAAGCGTGACGCACCGTGGCGTGGTGCGCCACGGCTATGGGGAGTACGGGTATAGCTAGGCCGCGTTCCCCCTCTCTTCTCCTTTTCTCTCCACCACGCGCGCGCCTCTCTTCTCCTTCCTCTCGTCGCCCGTCGCCGCCGCCACCTCCCATCGCTCGATCTCCCTCCCTCTCCAGCGCCCACCGCCTCCTCCCATCGCCCACCTCCCATCGTCCTAGCCGCCCACCGCCCAGCGCCGCGCATCTCGATCTGAGGAGGAGGCCGGAGCCGTCGATCCGGTTCGTCCACGACAAGGAGGAGGAGGAGGCAGTCACGCTGCTGCCGTGGTTCGTCCTCGACGCCGGCCATCTTCTTCCCCTACTTCCCCAGGTAAGCCCCGGAATCGGATTCAAGTTTTACATTCGATTGCCCTGCTGCCATAGATTGCCCTGCTGCCGTGTCCATAGATTGCCATAGAATGCCCTGCTGCCATAGTATTTCTACCGTGCTCCGTCTGTTTTTGATGTATGGCCAGGTGAGCATGAAGCTCAGGTTTCATATCCAGGGTTGAAGCCAGAAAAAATGGTCGCCGGGGTCAACACCCAAATTGAGTCAGTGTCATTAAATTTTTGCTCGTCTCTAGTAATTAAAATTGTTACGAATCGTGAGTACAAGTTATACATAATTCATTTCCTTGTGTACTTTGCCCACCCAGCTTGCCACTTTGTGAAAAGAAAAGCAGCAGCCTACTGTCATTCTTCAGTTAGTTCAGGCTAAAGGCCATCTCTGGTGTTATTCTGATGTGCTCTAACCTCTATGTGTTTTATGGATCCTAGATGAGGCCACTGTTGGTTCGTCATTTAGTCACTGTTGGCCTGTTAGACTGTGTGTTTTCCTTTGACCTTGTCCTTGTGCGATCATAATTCCAAAATTTTGAATCATTGTCTTGGCCATTTTCATGCTTACATAAGCAGTACTGAAAATTCATGCAAAAGAGTTATTTTGGTTGTGCACAAGGACGTGTGGCATTTGCCAAACCTGTGTTGAGGCATATGATTGGCATACCCAAACTGCACGTTCATCATATGTTTTATGAAGCCAGGCTATCTTCTCTCACGTCTCTTTTGTGTGGACAACAAATTCAACGCACCTAGTAATGTGGACGTGAGCTCGTTATCCTTTTATGATGATAGTGATCCAATCGACTGGTCCTATTCTCACATGCTGACATCTGTTAATCTCTTGTTGGTATGATCCAATTATTCCTGCTTATGCATTTCTGTTGATGCTAATTTAGGGCATCAATTAATGATTCCATGAACAATTAAACCTTTGCTAACTACTGATTATGATTACTTTTTTTTTATCTCACACACAGTTAAAAAACAATCTATTCAGCGGACGAACCAACCATGGGATGTATACTAGTACTGAGGTTCTAACCTGTTGGTTAGAATGTAAAAAAAGGTCCCTTGGAAAGCTTAGATGTGATTAGGATTCTAAACCTTCCTTTGGATACAGCCTGGATTAGTGAACTAAACCCCGACGTAACTTGATATTTTCAGTTATGTTTAATTTGCAAGTATTACCAAAACACTCACGACGTTGCACTTCTTATTATTATTAGTCATGTTGTACTGCTACTGATTTAGTTTTAAAGTTGACTGATGCAAGTTTGCGTCCAATAGGAAATCGTCAAGAATGAATCAATTTTTGACTGATGCAAGTTTTCTGTTGATGCAATGTATAACAGCACAAGTGGCAAGCATTGTGTGCTCATGTGGGAATAGTAGATATGGGTGGCAAATTGCCAAGAACTGAAGTTGTAGAGCACATGGCCAGTGATAGTATTCATTTCTCTCGTAATGTTGTATGCTTTTTTAGCCTTGCTGATTAGAGGTGTGAACTTGAGTAATGTAATATTTGAGCAATTGTGTGAACTTGAGTAATGTAACATTTGTGTCAGTGACTTCAGCAAAATATTCCCATGTACTTGTCTGGTGCATTTTATGTCAGTGCTTTCAGGACAAATTATGTGCTGGAATGTGAGCGAAATATGCCATATGGAGCTATTTCTGGAACATCTTAAACATGCCCAAGTACCAAATGTACTGGAAAATAACATCTGGCATCTTAAACATGTCATCTTTGCATAGTAACATCTAATATGTAGCAAAATATAACATCAGTTTGCCTTGTTTTGCATCTGAAACATTTACACTCGGATGTGGTCATTCATTCATTCAGATCAGAAACAAAGCAGTGACCTCTTCCACATTCATTCAGATCAAAACAAAGCAGAAGCTACGAAATTATCTAGCAAACAAAGAGGGAATCTGGATCCTAGTTTAACCATTTCATTAATAGCCTTTCTGCATTTGTTTTGTGATAGGTAGGTTCTGCCATTTGTCTTTGTTTTGTGATAGCTATGCTCCTCTAACCTCTATGTGTCATTTCTTAATTTAATAGAACATGGCTTGCGAAGTATGTCGGTCCCGATGTGCCGAAGGACGATTCACTGGGCTTCTTTTATGCTTCAACTCCACGACGGTGACGTTGATTCGTTGGTAATTAACAATTCTTTTTATGTTAACTTGTTCTTTCGTTTTACTATCTAGCTTGAGACTTGTGTTTATTAACAAAATATTCTTTATATTTCTTTTTTAGATTCTACCATGCAATATTCGCGAAGAATTCAACGAGTTAGTTGGCAGTAACGTGGATTTCAATGTTCACGGGACCACCTACATTCTTCGAGTGAAAAAAGAAAGAACGAAGACCTACTTCTGCGGGCCACAATTGCATATCATCGCCACGTACAATTAAGCGGAGGTGATTACATTCACTTCTCTATGGAAGGACCGCAACCTCGCATCAAAATTGTGTATATGGGCGGGATTGCGAGCGAGGATGGCGGAGTGAGGAGGAAACTGAGAACACCGAGGATATGGACACTGAGGATGATATGGACGAGGAGGACCCATGGAAACATGTGGTGGTTGCTCAAAGAGCGAATCTTAGCGAGTTTGAGAAGGACCGTGTCCTTCAGAAACTTTCCCAGATAGATAGCTACATCGGGTCCCCTTTCGTGCATCGCATCACCAACACTAACATCTCCAATGGACATGTCATGGTATGTTTCTTAACACTTTCTTATTCGTATAGTTGCTTATGTTCTTAACACTTTCTTATCCGGTATTTGACATTGTGCTTTTCTTTCTTGGAATTGTGTGTTGTAGAAAATACCTTTGGCGGTAGCGGACAGTGCTGGCATGGAGCATATGGGTACCATTGGAGTACGCCGTGGAGAATCAGGACCTGTCACCGTAGTTCCGATCACCAGGGATAACGCTGATGGTCGGGTCATCCTCAACTCTCAAGCATGGAGGCAGTTCCATTCCGCAAGAGGTGGTATGGAGGTTGGCCGAGCTATTCTGATCCCATGAGGGATAGTGACATCGCCAACTTGGACATGATGATGGTGATCGACTACATCCGCGCCCGCTAGATAGATTATGTGGTGATGATCGAAAATATGTAATATGGTTGTTTTCGAGACTAACTCCTGGATTTATTAGTAGTATATGTTTGTTTTCTAGACTATGTAATATTTCTGCTATGAAAATTTATTCTATCAATTGCATACCTGTGTTTGAGCTATTGATATTCTTCTGTATTTTTTGTACTGACATTCTTCTGTATTTGAGCTGTATATAGCTGTATAAATACGGTACTGCCTTTTTTAAAAAATACAGCATAGAATAGCCGTGACGCACCTAAATTACTAGCCGTGGCGCACCTTCGGAGTTAGGCGTGACGCGCCACGCAATAGCCGCGGCGCACCGTGCCCGTGCGTCACGGGTATAAATAGGCGCGGCGCACCTGCTAGGTGCGTCACGGCTAAACCCATAGGCGCGGCGTGATAGCCGTGACGAGCCCTGGTGCGTCACGGATAAGAAAAATGGTGCGTCACGGGTAAGCTTTTCCCTAGTAGTGTATGGGCTATTCTTCTGCCTTCAGACCAGAGGAAGCTTATGGTGGATGGCTGCACTCGTCTCCTTACGGTGGCACAGGATTTTTTCTCCCAACATACGTGGCAGCATCATAATAGGATTTCGTAGTTCCTTTGTTTTTGCTGTTTTCGGAATAAGGAGGATATCCTGTTTCTTGTAAGGTTTTAATAATTTATGTAAACTATTGGATACTATGAGTTTTAATAAGCAATAAAGGCTGTGTGCATCACTCGATGCAGAGGCCGGGGTCATCCCCATTTCTAAAAAAAAAATAGAAAATTGAAATGGCCACCAATTCCTAGTCAAATGGATGCCATACGCCCATGCTCAGACATGCTCCCAAAACGTCATGCATGATCAATGTGCCACCTTGTCGTCATGCCGTCATGCGCACATCGGAGCCGCTCCGACACCTCTCCTTGCGCGCTCGCTCGGCTGAGAACGACGAGCGGTCACAGTTTTTCTTCATGCATGGAGTTAATCGGGTCGTGTGACGCGCTAGCGAGCAGAAGCCACGAGTCGCAGCTCCGTGGCTGGGCTGAAAACTGAGCAAGAAGACGGTGGCGCAGGCAGGCCGCTGTCTGCAGGCAGCACATTATGCACATACGCAGGCAGGGAGAGCATCGTGCGAGCGATTTGTGCAGTGGACGGGCCGTGCCGAAGACAAAGAACTGAGCCGACGGGCCGTGCCAGTGGAGCTCACTGCCCTCGTACGTGGATGCGTACGCCTCTATCCAGACGTTGTCCCGCTCCCGTCTCACGTGGTGTTTACTTATGCTGTCTCATCCCTCGAAAACCATCGCTCGAGCTGGCTGAGTGGCTGGAGGCATGGAACCCAGAAAATAGCTGAGATGCAAAAAAATATTAGGGTTTGGGGTATTTGGATATTCTAACGATCTGTAAAGTTTCACCGAAAAATATTAGCGCATCGACCACAAAGTTGAAGAGCAGGGGGGAGAGTGGGTCCCCTTGACGCACTCCCCGCCGGTTCCGGAAGAACGGACCTGTTTCTCCATTAATGGCTATGGCTGTTTGACCTCCCGCGATCAGCTGCTCAATTCTATGAATGTAAACCGCAGAAAACCCCTTCCCGCGAAGCACTTCCAAGAGGAAGGACCAGTTGACTCTATCATATGCCTTCTCGAAGTCTAGTTTCAGCAGCACACCCCCCAACTTATTCACTCGCAGCTCGTGCAGGATCTCGATGAGGGCGAGGGGTCCATCCAGAATACTCCTACCCTTAATGAAAGCAGTCTGCAGCGGGTTGATGATCCCGTTGGCAATCCCATCCAGTCTCGAGGCATATGCCTTAGAAATGATCTTAAAGATCACATTGATGAGCGCCATCGGTCGGAATTGGGAGATGAGGTCCGCCCCTGGGAACTTAGGTATTAGGGTTAAAACCCCGAAGTTCAGACGGGAGACGTCGATTCTACCTAGAACGAAGTCATTGAGCAGGTGCAAGACCCCTAGCTTGCACCTGGCCAAAACCGTTTGAAGAAAGAGATCGGAAAGCCGTCCGGCCCCGGCGCCGTGTTGGTTTTCATGTCTTTCACAATAATCTCCAGTTCAGTTTCCGAGAAGGTAAGCATCAGTGCCTCATTCTCAGCATCGGACACCTGTGCCCCCTGCCCCCAGGTTCCTGCAGCCAAACACAAATGGCGCGGGGAAACTGACCCGAGCAGGTCCCGATAGTACCCGTAAATATGTTCCTGTATCTGCGCCGGTTCACTCACTGGCCCGTCCGGAGTTATAAGGGAGGAGATAAGGCATTTGCGGCGTCTTCCGTTTGCCACTGCATGGAAGTACGCCGTATTGGCGTCCCCGTTAAGTGGCCAGCGCACCCTACCCCTTTGCCGCTAGTATTCCTCCTCGATCCTGTAGATCTGAAGAAGTTGCTCCTCAAGGTGGTATCTAAATACCCATTCATCATCAACCATCCCCGAATCGTCGGCTTTAGTGTCTAACTCCTTGATCTGCTCCAGAATCGAGAGTTTGCTAACTCTCGTCTCCCTTCCCAGGTTTCTACTCCATCCTTGCAAGAATTGCCTGAGCCCAACACTGTGATTCCACCAGTCTACTATGTCTCTGCCTCCCGCGGTCGCCATCAGTCTGCCCCACTGGTGGTGAACCAACTCCTCGAAGCCTTCCACCTCGAACCACCTAGTTCAAAGAAGAAGCGCTTGCTTCTAACCAAAAGTGCCCCTCCCCATCGAAAATCAGTGGGGTGTGATCAGAGCCAAGGCTCGTTTCCGCTCGTAGCCCCGCAAGCGGGAACATGGCGTCAATCTCCGGGGCCACAAAAACTCTCAAGGACGCAGCGCACCGGGTTGCGTTGTTTATTTGTCCATGTGTATCGCGCGCCCGCTCGCGGTACTTCCTTAAGCGCCACACGCGCAATTGCATCATTAAAACATGTCCACCCTTGACCAGTTAATGCGAGCATTGTTCTTGTCCTGTGCACCGCGCAACAGGTTGAAATCTCCCCCCCCCATTAGAATAGGAAAACGGTTGTTCTCTACCTTGGCCGACAGTTCCTCCAAGAAGGAATGAGATAGGGCGTGATTGGCCGGGCCGTAAAATTCCCATAATGGTCATCCATTGTTGTAGGACACGATGAAGGCAGTTGACACTTAGGAAAAACCGCCCTTTGTCAAAGGACTCGATGTCAAAGGCACTATCTTTGAGGCCTAGTAGGATGCCCCGAGCGGCCCTCCGCTGGTAGCCATACCCAGAAGAATTTCTCTCCTGTCCCGATGCTTTGGAGTTCATGATCTGTAAAATCCGGCTTAATCGTCTCTTGGAGGCACACCACATCAATATTGTATTTGCACAGGAATTCTTTGAGGAGTTTTCGGCGTCCCGCTCGCCCGAAGCCCGTTATGTTCCAAAATAAGATCTGCATTAAGACACGGCACCCAATGCCCGTGCTTGGCGGGTTACTGGGCGCGCCCCGGCGGCGCCGCAAATTTAGCGCGTGTCCTCCTAGCAACCAGCTGCCGCGGCGAAACTGCCACCGCCGGATCCGACGTGGAGGTCGGAAGAGATTCATCTCCCAAGTCAGCATCTAAAAACCCTTCTCTGGGTGCAGGCAGCACCGAGAGTGCCCGTTTTCTTCCCGCCGCGCCGGAACGCGACCTGGCCCCTGCCCGTTCATTGCTTTGCACCACCACGCGAGGGCCTGCCCTAACAGTTGCTTCGGTGGTTTCTTCCCTTACTTCCTGGGGGGTGCCACCGTCCCTCGGTTCGCCCACCTCCACCATTTCCTGGGACTTAGCCGCCGTAACCGCCTCTTCCGCAGCCGCCTTGGTACGCGCACTCGCAAGGGCCAATTGCGCTAGCTCATTAGCCCTAATCATGAATAGGATCTCCGCTGGCGGCCCGCGGCCGACGAGAACACTACGCAGGAGTCGGCCGCAACCGACAGCAGGTGTGAATCGGGAACGTCTTGCAGAATTGCGAAGAGGGGGTCGAGGTTCGTACCTGGCGCTGACGACTTCGCACTCGCTGACGCATCCTTGCCCGCGGCCTTGCGGATCGCCCGCTCCAGCACCGGCCCCGCCTTGTCCGCCACCTCCCTTGAGCTCTACCAAATCGTCTCCACTGTCATGGCCTTGGTGCGGACTCCACGTGCCACGGGAGCTTGGGAGCTTGGATCGGTGCCGAGAGGAAAGGGCCCAACGCTGCGGCCGGCGAAGGCGCCGCGCGGGACCCCTCCTGGGAGTCCTCCACCACCGCCTCGGCCATTCCATGCCAAGACGGCGCGCGGCCCGGTCTTGGTTCATCTTGCTGCGCCTCTCCTTGAGGATCAATGGAAGCTCCCCTGTAGCACCACCCTCGATAGGCACCGACCCAACCAGCCCCTTCTCCGGTACTGCCCTGCCCGAGGAGACATCCCCGCCTCCCGCAGGCGAAGACAGCAAGGCCTCGCTGATGTTAGAGCGCGGGGGCGCCTCGAGGGACACCTCAGAACACGCCGCAGTAACCACTCTGCCCAGCGCCTTGAACACGTCGCCGTCCACAGTCAAGTTCGAGCCATATTGCGAGAACATGGACCCTGGAAGGCGGGGAGGCGAACTATCGTTATCTTGCGGAAGAGACGCCGCCTCACGGAGAGCGGAGGACCCGGCCGCAAGCGTCACCGCCCCCACGGCAATCGAGGGCGGAGCCGAACCTCCCGCGCCCTTGGAGCGAGAATTCGATCCACCTCCATTCTCCGGCATCGAGCTCGCCCGCGCCCGTTCTTGCTCCCGCGCCTTTCTACTGTCCCAATCTTCCTCATCATCCGAGCCCGACAGATCCGCCGAATGGTCATCCCCATCCTCCTTAGCAGGGGGAGGAGGTGGGGGTGGAGGGGCACCCTTGTCCTTGTCTCCCGGCTCCCGAACCACACGGATCTTGAAACCCTCCAGGTTTGCGAACATAGTGATGTGGTCTTTGAGCATCACCGGGACCCTGCAGCCAAATTTCATGCGTATAGGCGCGTCCCCATCCGACAGGGAGGCAGTGTCCACCTCCAGCGGGCTCCCTAGCTCCAGCGTAGACCCAAGCAGGATCCTCTCGTCCCTGAGTTGCTCCGGGACGTCAAACAGTTTGACCCACACCACCTCCAAGGTCTCGGAGGCCCGCGGATCTCTAGCGACCTATTTCTAATTTTTTTAGCGCGTCTAAATTCGCTGTGGCCCCGCGCGCTGTAAAATCAGTAACCGCGCGACATACTCGATTTTGGAGCGCGCACCGATAGCAACTCCGCTGGAGATGCTCTTATGTTGGAGATCATGCAGCTTGCTTCTTCCGCTTTGCATGAAATGAGAAGCTCGAGACTTAATTGATCCGTGAGATCTGCACGGAGAATTAGTTACACCGATAGCGTACTTTATTTCAGCGAGTATTCGTCCAGCAAAGGTTCTACGCAGGATAAGGTAGCAGCAGCTAACGTTGGCGGAAAGTGAGGAGTTGGGAAGCAAGTTTTCTAACGCCGGGGATGGCTCGATGGGAGCACGACTTCTCCATGTACGATCAGACCAGGGGAATTATTAGGACGGGTGTATAGGACGACGAATCGAATCATCGCTAAGGGCATGTATAATGGAAAATGCTTTGTTTAGGGGGACCTAGACTAGCTAATTCTAGGTCCCTTACTGTGTTCCCACGCGGGGAAGCTCTGTTGGGCCGGCCTCTAGGCCCAGTTAGCAACAATTTGTCTTTTTAGCCCAATTTTCGAGCTAGAATATATTTTTAGGAGCCCACTACGTGCAGCCATGTATATGTTAAGTGTTTCGTCATTTTTATGGATGTTGTGTACGTCTTAAAAATTTGTAACAATTTGCACGCATTTATTGAGAAATCACAAGAGAGATGTTGCAATGTTTTTCTGGATGATTTTGTAAAAAATGCGTATATGTGTTTAGAATTCATTTGGAATGATATATTTTTATGCGCTCCTTCACATGTTGTAAACATGTGATTTTATTGTTGCTATCGTTTTACTTTTTTGTTGAAATGGGGGATAATTTTTGTTGCAACTGGAACAGTGACGAATTATTTTGTTGCTTACCAACTTTTTAATTGATGCAAATAATTTTTTTTTGTTGTAATAGGTTGTGTTTTTTGTTGAATTTCTTGAACTTTTTTGTTGTAACGAAATAAACACATTGTTTAACTATTCTTTTGTAACATTACTTTATTTCTGATTTTGTTTTAGAACAATTTGTTTCAATACTTTTTTTTGTACATGGAGCGATAAATTTTATTGCGATACCAGTGAATTTGTTGCAATGAGTTGTAATTACCGAGATGACGGGGGGCAACGACATACCCCTTCGCTTAAGTGGGCATGCTGTGGACTGCGGGTTCTATATCCAAAAAGTGGAAGGGGTTAAATGCGAAAACATATTTTGCTGATTTCTGGCCGTTGGATGCTGATCTAATGGCATACAAGGAGACCTAGGATTGGTGAACTGTTGGGCGACCTACGCAGAGCGTTGCCCATGTATAATGGTTGATAAGATGTGTTATCTTAAATTTTTAGATAAGACTTAAAACATGATGTATAATGGATTATCTCTTAGCATTTTCTCTGATAAGCAGATTTGCTAAAAATGTGGTGCGACAATTGTGCTAACAAATCATCTTCGTTAAGAGAAGGAAAACCTCATTTTTTTCGTTTCTCTCTCCTCCCACTCAGCAATCATCCTACGTGGCATCGCTAAGATAGAACCATTGTACTTGCCCTAGGCATGCGAAAGGGGCAACCGTCCTTCATCATCAACCGAAAGCTGGCAACGCCGATCAGCCTTCTTCCACCTACAATCTATTAATATTATTTTTGTAGCATCACGGTTTAAAAATTAATTCAATTTCCTAGATAATGATTGTCACATTATCATCTAAAGTTTATCAGGTTCCAACCATCCTCGTATTTTGCAGTGCGTCTGGAGTATATATATAGATGTGGCCGGACTTTACAACAGTTAGACACGGCGCGATGAAGGGTAAATCCTCCTGGCTGATTTTATCTTACGATGATAAATATGCTAGAATAAGGTGAATTTTCGATAAAAAATGAGTTTGTGAATTTTATTATAATTAAGGAAATAAATAAAAAAAAAATCTTACACTGTTAAGGGGCTCTTAGATTTTGGATATGGTCATCCTTTCATTTTTATAAAAAAACTGATAGTTGAGAATAAACGATCGTTTTCTTTATTTTTTAGAAAGGGAACTAATAAATTATTTCATCAAATTATTAAAAATATATATCTCGGCATATGTGCAACCTTTGATTTGTACGGTGCGATCTCACCTTCATGTTTCAGCCAATTAAATAATCCCTTTCTGTAATCATGTGACCACAATTATGTTTCTTTTTCTTCATACATGTTTTTGTCCCTAATATTATTAAATATCTACTTTGAGCGTGAAATTGTGGGAGGTTAACAATCATGTTTCGCGAAAATAGAGTTCGACAAAGATTATCTTTTCATTATAGTCACATCTAGAATTTCTTTTTCTATCACTCATGATCACTGCTTTAAATATTCCTTTTTGAAGATGTTACATATATGTTTAGAAATTTTGATAAGTATATTGGAAAACATAACTAAAACTAACCCCCTTTTTAGGAAAAAGAAATATAGGGAAAAAAACTCTCAATTTAAATTACTTGAGATTACTACAACATAAATGGGACTTCCTTGAGAACGATGATGTCTTTAAAATAGGTAAAATAGTAATGTTATTATTTTTCTCTAAGAATGTACCATATGTGATTAAAATAAATATACTCCTAATTAGTATCTTAAATTCCATTTTTTAATGTTTGCAACAGTAAAATCCCGGTAAAGATCTTTGCTTCATAAGTAATTTTGATTCACTCCAAAGATGATTAATTAATATTTTAAAAAATTAAACATGATGCGGGCATCCGATATAGGGTGCGGGCGCAACTATTTGCAAATTGTAATTCCCGTCTGTACAATAACTCATTTGTGCAATTTGAATAAAACTGAAATTATCATATTTCCTGACAAAAATTAGAGGCAGAATTTACTTAATATGTATATATGCATGATATTTTGCAGAGTTTCAATAAATTAAGAAGTTTATATTTTCCAGTTATTTCTCAAGCGAATGAAAAATAAATCGATGCTAAAAAACCCCCATCAAATTAATGTGGTCGCTAAGATTCATGCAAATACAATTAAAGCTAAGGTGATTATTGTTGGACGACTAGGGGATGAGAAATGGTCACTAGGAGTGACTGATTCTCGATTGACCGAGAAATAGCTTATTTCTCGGTCAAGTGATGTCATCAAATTTCAACTGCAACTTAGGATTAGCACAAATCACGGAGAAATTGAACTGGTCTTGGGTATTTTTCTTTGTTGCAACTCATGGTTAGCACGAATGAAGAAACACTCGAACGGCTCCGGGAATTTTTCTTGGCTGCGAACCATGGCTAGCAGAAATCATGATGCAAGTACATCGATTAAAAGTTAGCAAAACCGATAGTCATTCCCTCGACATGCTCCCAAAACGTAATGGAGCAAGAAGTAAGGAGAGAAATGCTAGGGTATTCAACAACAAGTCCTCTATGCCTTTGGCCCTAATGCAGAAGATCAAGGATGAAGGACAAAACTGGATCCTGGCTGGGGCCAAGAAGTTGGCTGAGCTTGTTGGAAACTAGTTAGCTGTTGTTGTTTCTTTTTTTTTCTGATGGCCTAGGCCCACCATGTTTGCTTCTCCTATATCAATATAATCGGCAAGACTTTTGCCGTGCCCTTCAAAAAAAACAGAAGTAACCCGGGCGGGCACACACAGGCCTGACGTGCACTCACACCGTAGCATGATGCCGGTAGCGCAGGTCGTCATGCCGTTATGCGCACACGGAGCCGCTCGACGATCCCTCGGCTGGAGAGAAGGAGGGCCGATCACAGTTTTTGTGACGTGCACTCAGACCATAGCAAAGCTTTCCGCGCGGGGTCCGGCAGGGGGTGACGTCTCGACGGGCGCCGAGCCCAATCGCGCGTGACGGTGTGGGCCGTGTTTTCTTCTGTTGGTGCCGTGGCTGGCCTGAAAATTGAACCAGAAGACGGTGGCGCAGGCAGGGAGCATCGTGCGAGTGATTTGTGCCGCGCTGCTGGCAGTCCCAATCATCAACAACCGATCGCCGAATACCGACGGGCCTTGCCAGTGGAGCTCACTGCCCTCGTACGTCGATGCGTACGCCTCTATCCAGAGGCTGTCCCGCTCTCGTGTCATGTGGTGTTTGCTTCTGGTGCCCTGTCTCTCGAGCACCATCCCTTCGTAGCGCTCGATCTGTTTTTTTTTTTTTGTGAAATGGGGTTTCCCCGCCTCATCAGAGCGGTGCACACATGGCCTTTCATTAATAATTTTTTGTATACAGTACCTAGAAATTCAAACTAAAAAACACAACCCAGCTCATGGATCAGAGAGGGTGGCCACAAAGATAAGCCAACTAAACAACTCTATCCAAAACCAGCTACACATAACTTAATGGTTTAATGTGCAACCAGCCAGCCTTGTTAAATATAGCCCGAAAGACCGTCATCGTTCGAGTGCATCTAGAGTCCAATCGTACGTCCTCGCTGGACCTCCGGAAGAAGGTGCGACCAAAGCTGAATCCAATAGATAGCCGGAGGAATAATCTGCAAAGAAAACAATTGCCCACCCTTGCATTATTAAAAACCACATCATTTCGAAAATTCCAAATTGTCCAAATAAAACACCAATGCGTGTAGAAGGTTTAGCTACTTTATCAACCCAGCCAACCAACACCGGTAGAAAAAGGCCTATAGTCCCGGTTCGCAAAGGCCATTAATCCGGCCGTGCAACCGGGACTAAATAGGCGCGACTAAAGGGCCCCCCTTTAGTCGCCCCTTTTACGAACCACGGCAAAAGGCCCGTCCACGTGGGCGGGTGGCGTGCGCCGGGGGCGGAGGACCTTTAGTCCCGGTTGGCCACACGAACCGGGACTACATACTTTAATTCGTTATTTCTTTAATTCATGTGGGTTTCTAATTATTTTTCACTCCCTTTTTTTCACGCCCTTTTTTTCACTCTCTTTTTTCTCCTTTTTTTTTAGAATTTTTATTATGTGCTTAGTGTCTAACTACAATTATCTCTAGTCAAATTTCTTACTCGTGGTCAAACTTCCCGCTCGGTCACCCATCCTCCCACTACTCTAGCACTAGCACGCTTAACTTCCGAGTTTCATCCCGCCCCGCATCCAAGTGTTTCGCACGCATGTATGTGATACTAGTATTATATCAATCATATTAACATGTTGGTTGATGCCACATTTCTTTATTACCTGAACTTCAAATAAATCTTTTAATAAACAAAAATAATGATGTAATTATAATAATTTTGAATAAATAAATAAACATTAACTTTTTAATTTGTATTATTAAGTAAATAATAAAATTAATTCATTCTAAAATCATAAAAATACTATTAATATATCAAAATATTCAGAAAAATAAAACTAATTCATTTTTAAATCTAAAAATACAAATAATATATCAAAATATTCAGAAAAATAAAACTAATACATTTTAAAATCTTAAAAATACAAATAATATATCAAAAAATTCAGGAAAATAAAACTAATTCATTTTGCAGATAAAATTCATGAACCAAACCATATGAAATCTAAACCATATAAAATTCTTTATTGTGAGAATGATTTGAACCTAACTTTTAAAATACATAACCAAAATGGACAAACTAAAATGTTCTGGATAGATATTGAAAAGATCTATCCATAGTACTTAGCCTCAAGGTCAACAACCAAATGAAAATACCATCCTTTTTAATAAAAGAACAGTAGGCTCTTCTATTATTTTCTTGATGTGTTTTTGTTTGTTTTCTTGATGTGTTTTTGTTTGTTTGTTTTAAAATGTGTGTTTGACATAATATAGAAATAGTATAGCTAGGAATTAATATAGAAATATATCCATTACATAATAATATAATCATTACATACTAATATATCCATTACATGCATATATCGAACGCAAGATGCGGTACACAAACAACATCTACTCGAGCTTCGTCGAGTAGATGCGGAACAACTCGTAGGCAACGTATGCATCTATGGCTGCATAGTTGACGTTGGTCCGGTCCAGTGGGTTCTTCCCCCAATACATGTGATTTTTTGAGGGGAAACGAGACTTCATGGTTTTGTAGTCGTCGTGGATGAAGGCAGTTGCCATCGGAGCCATCCAGGTCTTGGGCCCGTACAACTCATCAAAATGGATAAGGTCCTGAAGATCAATGTAGTGATCTTCAGGTATCACAATACCCAAGCGCATCAACTTCTGACGGTCTTGAGTGATGTCAACGCTGTAGAAGTCATACCCCTTGTTGACAAGAAAATCAACAAGTGCCGGAGAATGCTTTGAACTACTGCAACAACAAAAATAGAACACGTGTTAGATATGTTGCAACACATGTATTCTTCAGATGCAACAAACAAATTAATCGAAAATGCAAGATTGTACGTGTGCGTTACCTTGACCATTGGAAGACCAAAACGATCTCCTTGATCGCAATCTGGATGACGGCAACATCCCGTTGATCCGCCGTATACTCTAGATCAAGCCCGAAGAACCTATGGTGTTCATCGGCTTCTTCATAGAGATTGCTCAAATGCTCAAGAAGACCGGGGAGTCTCTCACTGTTATTGGTGTAGGCCACGTCGAGACTCTTGCCGCATGGTGTGGCCATACGGAGAGTCTTCCAAACTTCAGCCATGGGTGCTTGGTGGAGGAGGATCGAAGAGAGGAAGAAGAGAAGAGAGAAGAAGAAACAGAGACTCGAGTGCGCACTGTAGCAATGGCGCCCTTCTGCCTCTCGCTCGCGAAATAAAACCGCCGCGTGGGAGGCGAGCACTTTGTATCTTTAGTCCTGGGTGGCCAGGCCAACCGGGACTAAAGACAGGGAGGCCAGCAGACTGGATCATTAGTCTCGGGTGGGGACGCCAACCGGAATTAAAGCCCTCCACGCGTCTCCACGCGCTTCCCAACCCATGACGCATGACCTTCTGTCGCGGGTCTCCTCCCGACCCGGGACTAAAACCCCTTTAGTCACGGTGCGCAAAGTTTGGGGACTGATGGGGGCGTATGGAAGGCCTTTTTTCTACTAGTGCAAGCCCCAAACATATTTACAATACTAGAAGGAGCCGAGATACTAAAGGTAAAATGGACTAGTCTCCGCACTTTTTTTTTGCAAAATCTCATGGTATAGAAAGATGCTCAACCGTTTCTTGTGCATCACATTAGACATATTTTTTTATGCCTTGTCCACCTCCTTCTAGCTAGATAATCCTTCGTTAGCACTTTCTTCCTAGACACAAACCACATGGATATCTTAATTTAAAAAAAACACTTTCAGCTTGCAAAGGAATTTACGAAGGAATCTCGTATTTCCATTTAATAAATCATCATAAGGAGATTTAACAGAGAAAGTACCAGATGGAGTAAGTTTCCAATCAAACGAATCAGATGTATTTGAAAGAGTTACCTCCATAAGTGTTTGTACCAAATGAAGCCAAGCCTCCCAATTCTCCCCTGCAAAGAGCGTATGAATTGAATATTCGGGTGTTCATTACCCAAAACATGGGATACTAATAAATTTTTGGATCTTACAATATTAAATAAAGAGGGTTATTGTGTTGCTAAAGAATAGTTCCCAAACCATGGATCTTCCCAAAATGTTATCCCTTGTCCATCACCAAGAAAAGGAAATACGATCGAAGAAAATGGTTTTTACCCTCATTATGCCTTCCAAAAGGGTGAGTTTGTGGGTTTTGCCTCAACCTGAGGTAAAGTCAATCCTTTGATATACTTGTTATGCAAAAGTTCATGCCAAACTTCTTCTTCCGTAAAAAGTTTAAAACTATTTACTAAGAAGATATTTATTCTTAATGTCTAGATCTTCAATCCCTAGGACACCTTGGTCCTTAGGTATACAAATTATGTTACACTTGGTAAGCAGGTATTTCTGATTTAACTGGTCACTTTGCCAGAACCGACACCTACAAAAGTTAGTCTCTTGCATATATAGTCTTCTCAACATGAGTTTATTTGGAGTTCATATGATCCTCAAGAAGGATGTACTAGAAAATGTGGACGAAATAGGAGGCCTTGGGAATGTGCTGGGCAGGATCGGCATAATCACTGACAAATCCAATTGGAGACAAGTTTCTGGGCGATGCTGTCGGACAAGTAGTGTTCTAGCATTAAATCTTTGACGAGTTGAAGATCCTTTGGTTTCGTTTTCAGCTCTCCGCATATGTTCTTCCTTTTTTCTTTGATGTAATACCTAGATGGAGAACTGTGTAGAACCAACCGAGGGCTAAGTTCACACAGTTTGGTGTCGACTACGAGGAACCAACGGAGGGATATGTTCACAAAAGAATCGAAATGACCGTCAATTCCTAGGAAAAATGGATTCCATGCATGTTGGACATACTCCGAGTCCGTCATGCATGACCAACATGCCCTATATAATCAACAAGTTATCCGGGCGGACACCACAAGATGATGACGTCGGCTTCACGACGACAATAGCATGATGCTTCCAGCACACATGTCATGTCGTCATGCACATCGTTAGAGCCAGGGAATTTTCTTTTCGATTAAGTAAAAAATTTGCTGACCATCGAAAGTAACAAAATTGTCAATATTTCGTAATTTTCAAAAATTTTAGACAAATTTAAGAAATTACTTTTGAATTTGATTAAACTTAGGCCGAACTATTAGCTTAGATCGTATAAAGTATTCCATTAGCATATATTGTCTTCTAGCTCACTGGTACGTCTACTGAATTGTGTTCAATTGACCCAAGTTCGAATCTCTCTAAGTAATCTTTTTTTCTTGCATAATCTATTTCATATGGCAATAAATATTTAGTACATAATGATTCTCAAAAGAGAAACTAGTACAAAATATGGGTGAATAGGATGTCTATGGAATTAGCTGGTCAAGCTCGGGTTAATCACTTACAATATCTTAATGGAGAATAGTTTTTTGGCACGATTCTCAGATGTGGCATCGAACAAGGAGTGTTCGGGGATTACATATTCTAGGAGCTGCAGATCATTTGTTCTTGTTGTTAGCTCTGGGTACAGGTTCTTGTTAATCTTTGATGTAATACTGGGATGGAAAACCGTGTAGAACCAACAAAGGGCTAAGAGCATCTCAACCGACACTCCCGATAGAGTGTCCGACTACTGTGCCAGACATGTCCTATTGGATCACGGACACAGGTTGCCGGGCTATTGGGAGAGAGCGGCCACACCGGCACACATTCAATTCAAAAAGAACGAACAGAAGACATTGTGAGTGTATATTGTTAAAACTCGTGTAACACCATTCGTATCTCAATCATATTGGAAAAGATACTTATACAATTTTCCCTTCCTTTATTAACATACACATAACCATCACTTCTTGTTTTAGATTAAAGAAAAAGATTTTCAGTATAAAAAACGAGATCCATAATTGTTTTATCCTTTTTGTGAGGAAGAAGGAAACTAAAATATCTAAAAGCACACACATGTGCACATGTTGTCCTAGGTCCCTTTCACTAAGTAAACAACTTCAGGCTTATTCAGTAGACTCACACCATAGACTGTTCTACTTATTATATAGGCTATAAGATTTGATCTTGTTCTCTACATATATCTATTCTCTCATGTTCTCTTCTAACCCCTCTCACTCTACATTCTCTTTCTCGTGTAATCAGTTTACCTGAAAATGTTGTTTGTTCGTAGTCTACAATGATTCATACGATATTTCAAAAATGACACCCCTAATTACTTTAGAAGCATGTGAGTTTGAGAATAGGAAGCACGGGGAATGTGCTATTAACAAAATCTTGATTTTTTTTGAATTAATGGTACCCTACAGTACTTGCTCAAGAACTTCCACTAGGTAATTCCTCCGCCCCTTTTTTCTCCTGGCCCTTCGTACTCCGCTTAAATATTCTTGGGCGGGTATCAGGACCGGCGACTTCAAAGCATTTGATGGTTGCGTATCTAATTAATATAACAAAATCGGGTTCTTCTCGACATGTGAAACCTGTACCAGCACTAGCTAAGGGCGATTGAGGTTCAGTGCTAATGCCATGGTGGAAGATTAGTGGACAACTATCTACGGTGAAAAAATCAAAATATATTCGTGTTAAAGTCCCGATCAAATTAAGTACGAGTATTCTTCTCATATTTCTAGTTATTTCATTAGAACATCGACTATGAGTCTTCTTCTCATATTGTTGTAGAACATTATATTATTGTAGTTTTCGTCAGGTGCTCGTTTTAAAACGGAGGAAGTTCTACTTTGGTAATAATAAAGTAGGTTGTGCGACACAAAATTTGCGCAAAATCAACACTACCGGTCAGTAGAAGAAACGAGGTGCATAATTGTTGGCTTCATTTTTCATGAATAAACCAGAAACCAATTGTCTTACGTACACCGCATGTGCACACATGATATCCTAGCTAGGTCCCTTGCACTAAGTACTTTAGTCCTCTTCAATGGAATCACACCAACAATTGTTCTAAATAAATATGTAGGCTCTCATATTTGGCCTTCTTCTCTACATACATATATATTTTCTCTCTTACATTGTCCTTCTCACTCATGTAGTCTACATCGGTTTGATCACATATCTAGTGCTCTCGGACATAAGTTTGTTGGTACTGTACAAGAATTACATACGATGGGAGGAAAAATAAACACACCGAGTATTAGAGAAACATGGTTGTTTGAAAACTGGAGGCACGGGGAATGTGCTAGTTATGAAATCATGTCCAAGATTTTTTTGTTCAGGGTTTAGGGTTTAGACATAAGCTCGTTAGCTAGTGCTTTTAGACATAAGCTCGTTAGTAGTCTATAAGAATTATACACAAGATGAGAAAAAAAAATCGCACCAATAGTTGTTTGAGAGTAGGAAGCACCGGGAATGTGCTAGCAACAAAGCTCGCATGAGCGGGGTCAAAACAAGGCCAGGGAGCAATGGCCAGGCGTTGCACTCAGTCGGATTTGGATCTGATAGACGAACTATCGGCACTTGCACACAAGGAAGTGCGTATGTGCCACTCTGCATGAGGGTGCGAACTGGTTTGGTCCCTCGCTCTTGCTGCTAGGCTCCATGACGTCGTTGGATTGGACAAAAGTTGTTGCGTGCTAAGCCACGATGCTGGCTTCGTAATAGATGGATGTGGCTGTTGTCTTGCTCAGGCTGAAAATTTAAAGCCGTGAGGGAACTGGGAATGCAGGCAGGTGGGCACGACCACAGCAGGCATATGTACACAGGCGTGAAGGGTAGTACTCGTCGCCTAGCAATAATAACTGGAATGTACGTGCAATTGGGTCTTGGCTCTCAACCTAGAATGTATCCGCAGTTGAGGGCTAAAATTGCCTTAGACTTCCTTTCTGAAACGAGGAATGCTCGTAGCTCGGAATTTTGGCTGCTTTCAGTGATTGGAATTAGTTAGCGCTTGTTGGAGTCCAATATTGTTAGTTTATATATCTCGATTTGTGACCCTGTGAGTTGCAAGTTAAGTTGTAATTGATAATTTTTTTAAATTGAAAGTGCAGTTGAAACTAAGAAAAATGCCCCAACCCGTTGGGTTTTCTTTCTGATTCGTATTAGTAATAGATTGCCACATGGTTTGCAACCGAGACTCGTTCATGGTCACATTACTGGGAATTAACTTAATTTTCATTCTACCGAGAATTAGCCACACGCTTTAATGATCTTAGATGGTGGATAGTGAATACATAAACTTTCAAATGTGTAGATTGAATCACATGTTTCTAGCGAATTGTATAACAAAAACAATTGGAACATATTTAAACCTTCAAACTAAGCTATCCACTCGTGCACACATCATATGAACGCCGTCTTCTCAAATTTCATAAATTACATATATTTCAGATGACGAAAAATTATAAGAAAATAAAGTAGTTGGAAAACTTCGGTGCTAGAGAAATTACAATATCAGAGCAAATGATTACAATATGCTCAGGAGGAAAATACAGAAATTTCAGCAAATTATCGAACATAAAGGAAAGTACAATGTACATATGGACATTCCTTGGGCGATTTGTGCGTGCTAGTAGACAGACTATAAGACAGTTTCTCCTAGTTCAGGAGGATTGGCGGCCACACGATTATCATGTTTGTGGTGTCCCACTATGAGACTGCGATTCCCATCACAGACTTGATGGAATGTATATATACAGAAACATCACTTGAGCGAACATATCTTTTTAGTTCGTTGTTCCTTATTCCAACCTTCTCACGAGGTGGCTCGTTTGAACCTTTTTTGACACATTAGAATCAGGATTAAGAAAAAATTGGCGTTCCCACTCACTTATCGTCGTTAAGTTCCCGCTTGCTGGTCATTTCTAAAGAGAGGTAATTCTTTTTTTGTACAAATATCCAAATCAATTGTTTATTGTAGAAACATGCACAAAATCCTCTCTGCATATTCTAGAGAGTAGTTTTTATATAATAAATGAGTTGTAGAATTGTCATCTTCTTTAACTTGAGAAATAGACTTGCACCAACCACATTATTAACAACTTTAGTCTTGGTCAATACACTTGCACGAACTGTTATTTAAACTCATTTTATATTATATATACTGTCACCTTTGGTCCTGTTCTCTACATATATAGATACACCCTCCATGCTCTCTTCCTCTCACCCATCACACCGTTCTAGTGTGAATTAGCTTCGGTGCATAAGTAGTGATCTCAACTATTAGTTTTTTAGTACATAACTACTGCATATGACGATGGGAAAATAAACTTCCTAAGTACTAGAAAAATATTATCCATTACTAAGTTATAGAAAATGTGGGTCTTTTGAACCAAACACACTAGGAATATAATAGTAACAAATTTTGGAAAAGATTTTCATTGCATGGTGTACTCTGGGATGTTGAGCCGCATAACCCAAAAGTTTCCCTGGTGGGATCCTCCATGTTCGCACTTCCAAGCTCCGCCCACTAATAGACTTCGAGGATGAAGTATGGTGTGTGCATGAAATCTAGGGGGCTAGCCCTCCTGGCTTTTGCTAAGCTCCGCCAGTTGAACCTTGAACCGGGTTTCCAAGCTGAAAGTTTGAACTGAAATATGGCAAACCAATAGAGGTCTAAGTTCAGAGATTGATCCAACGGAGCATCGCGCTCACCTTCTCCTTTTTTTCTTATTTTTTGTAGATTCATCTTCTCGTATTTAGTAGTAGAATCGTTGCAGAATATATAGAAATATTCCTACTAGTTATGATGGATGCCATGTTCCAAAGTGTGACGTGCTACCGAAAGTCCATGCATGATCAGCATGTCGTCTATAATTAGCAAGCTACCCGGACGGGCATGCACAACTAGGACTCCTCCTCCCCTTTGGTTTGTCTCCCCTCCCCTTCAATTATAAAACGACCCCAAGGCTTGAGGCTAGATCATAATTTAGTGAGGAATTGCCTTTTAGGTCTCTCTCACTCTCTCTAGTAGAATTAGAGGGTCTAATTAGAGCTTCTAACTAAAACCCCTCTAATTGAATTATAACTTCTTGCAATTGCGGTTTTGAGGTGTCCCCATCCAATTAGATCTAACTTCTAATTACTGTCTCTCTAATGTGTTGAGAACTCCATCTACACATACGCCTACGACGTTGATCTAGTCCTGGATTGTTAAGCACTCCCGAACATGATCTAACGTTTGTGTGCGTACTGTCAGAGGGGTAACACGTGAGACACTCACTATGTTGGATCAAGGTGTTGGATACTGGGAGTCGGCAACATACTCACCCATAGGCTTGTGTGTGAGGATCTTCTACACTCTTTATCGACATCGCCACCAACACCTCTTCCACTTCTACAGTGTCTCGTATACGATCTCGAGAACTAGATCTTGAATTATAATTCACTTGTATCTTCATAGATAGGTCTTGAAAGTTGCGTATCATGCATGGGGATTTTTGTAAAATTCTTGTACACCCAACCCAGTACGGAAGACTCCATCATGTGAGCATCATGATGATGTTGCTTGTCCTCTACCATCCTAGCCAATTCTTTGTGAGTAGACAACAAGGATGATGTGAAGAGTGGAGTTGATACATCCCCCGACGTAAACACCTTTTGAACTCCATGAAACTCGGATCCCCTCGCAGCAAAGCCACAAATGGTCATTGTTGCATTTGCGGTAGTGATCTCCTCCGCTTTGATCTTGTCTGCTCCATCACTCTCATCCTCCTTTTGCTTAGGATTTCCATTACTACGATCCATCCAGTTCATGTTCATCATCTCTTTCTTATCCACGCCCATGACCTCCTCGCCATCCGATTTTGGTTTCAAAACAAAAAACTTCAGCTCATAAAATCCTTCCTTTATAAAAACATCCCACTTATCAAGAATCAAAGCGTAGTCCACGCAACCCAAAAGGATCCGCAACACGCCGTGTTTTTTTGGTATATTTCATGTCCACATTCAGCGTTTTTCCAAACATCAAGCCTATGCTTTAAATAATGAGAAAGTCCCTTCTATGAATCGGTGTTATATCTGATACACGAATCCAAATCTTCGGGAGAAGCCATATGGGCTTCATTTTAGCAGCCCACGATTCCATCGGTAAGACACATGTGCTATTTGGCACATGACATGCGCCGAAGACCTTCATTCGTTATATCTCATTTTTGGATGGAAATGATACCTTGAAGACATTTTCTCCAAACTGTACCACTTCCCACCAAAATTTTTCTGACGGACTAGTGCCCCCTACTAGGCTAAGACTCTACAATTTGATGACAAGTTCCCTAGTTGTTCATGGGCAGTACATCTTACATGGTAAGCCCTTGGGGATTATGTGGTTGTGGATCTAAACAATAAAGCAAAACCAAAGAGTGCAAGATTGGTTAAAACATAAACCATGATAGCTAAGAGTGTTATCGTGGTAGTGTACTTCTAAAGCCATGGTGGAATAATTATGGAAAGTTATGGCACAAAAACCTGTCAATCATAGGTGATTATTTTTTAGAAGATCTCATTCAGAGCCAGATTGTTCATGGGAATCAACACATGAATAATTTCAACCTAATATGTATTTTTTTGCATTGTAATATGTATTAAATTTATAAACTAAAGATCCAGATACAAAACATGTAAACACCAACATAGTATTGAAAAGATAGGATAATCCTCCGCAAAAATCCCGCGGCCGACCCTCTTCTTCAACGCCACCGAAGCGACCACAAAGGAAAATAAAACATATCATCTCATCACCCGGCCCCGACGTGGCTCCACCGCTGATCTGCACAATTTTTTAAGTATTTTATTGGACTTGTTTTTTTGGTAAGCCAACAAGGAAGAAATAAATGTTTTTAAGTTGACACCACAAACAATCAAATCTGGTAACCAATATTCATGAAAATACATAAGAGCTGAGAGGAACATTATTAGACTCCTACAGCTTGAAAATATCTTATATTTTGGTGATAATGACAACATAATATGATAATGAATTATTTTAACAAGTAGAAAACTTCTTCTTTCTTGCAGGTGATACCTTTGGGCACCCACAAGATTCATATGTGGTCTTATCTCCAGCCGATGGAGCGCCGCCGGGACATGGATTCTGCGTGCGCATGTTTGGAAACAATGAAACATGAGTTATTCAGCCGGTTCGGTTGGCAGCTTAACCATATGATAACATGTTGACGCAAATGTGTTGCATGTTAGTAGCTTTTTTTTTGAGATGGTTGATACATGTTTCACCCTTGTGTTATTCGAGTTATAATAATATTTTGCACTTAAAACTTAAATCAAGTAATAAAAATAGGTAGGTATCATTTTGATGCAGAGGTGATGACTTTCCCATCTCGAAAATAAGTGGTCCGTCGGCATGCCAGAAATTTGGCAACCATCCAAGCATAGAGCATTTCATTTGTGACCCATGAAATTTGCAAGTTATTTTGGCCACAATTCAAAATACTGTGAGAAAGTGGTGGGTTTCTGATCCCTTATAATTTTGAAAGATAATTAGTTTTGTGAATATACGTAGAATCATCATTTCGTATAAAAACAATTATATGGAAGAAATGAGATGTAGAATGGCCGTGCTCTTTACCATGGCGCAATAGAGTCGCATCAAACGTGTACAAAACAAAGTTAATCTTGTCAATAGACTTGTACCAACCGTTCCGCTAACTCATATATAACTCCAACCTTTGATCTTTTTCTCTGCATATATCTACTCTCCATGTTTTCTTCCTTTTGTTCCCCTCATTCTTGGAGTTTTTTACATTGGCTTCCTCGCATAAGTAGTGTTCTCCAACATGAGTATACTTGTAGTATATAATATTTAGTAGAGAACGATTCTCAAAAGAGAAATTAGTAGAAAATATGGGTGAATAGGAGGCCTCGGGAAATCACTGAAAATATCTTGATGGAGAGTAGTTTTTTGGCACTATTCTCATATGTGACGTCGAACAAGGGGTGTTCGGGGATTATATATCTTAGGAGTTGGAGATCATTTGTTCTTGTTTTTAGCTCTCGGTACAAGTTCTTTTTTTCTTTGATGTAATACTGAGATGGAAAACCGTGTAGAAGCAACGAAGGGATTAGAGCATCTCAACGGACACTCCCAAAAGAGTGTCCAATGACTGTGCCAAACATGTCCTAATCACCGACGCAGGTTGCTGGGCTATTGGGAGAGAGCGCCCACACCGGCTCACATTCAGTTCAGAAAGAACGAAGAGAAGATATTGTGAGTGTATATTGTGAAAACTCCTGTAACACAATCCGTATCCGAACTAGATTTGCAAAGATACTTATACAATTTTCCCTTCCTTTATTAAGATACACATAACCATCACTTCCTGTTCTAGATTAAAGAAAACGATTTTCAGTATAAAAAACGAGATCCATATTTGTTTTTTTCCCTTTTGTGAGGAAGAAGGAAACTAAAATATCTAAAAGCACACACATGTGCACATGTTGTCCTAGGTCCCTTGCACTAAGTAACACTACAAGAAATGTGTTGATACATGACGTTCTCGTAATAACGGTGAATGAAATCGTCATAGAGTTGTGACGATTTCAAACAAGATCGTCGTAAGTTGTTTGAGTTGATAAAAACCTTGTAAAATAACGACGATTTGAGTTAAAAACCTCGTATCCGCATAAGATGAAATCGTCATAACCGGTGCATGTGATCCGAGGATTTAGTTTTTAGTACATCACGACGAATATAAATCGTCATGACGCTGCAACGTAGACACATTTATATGACCACATCATCAAGTTTGGCCTACGTGTCATGTTTAGTTGCCATTTCATTGCTTATGTGTCAATCCATAACTCCACTTGCTACCATGACATGTGGGGCTGGCCCCACAAACTGCAGCACAAGACATGAATTCGAGTTGTCTCCAGCCTTGCATCTAACCTGCGTGGCCGGTGGCCCTACCGAACGTGCGTGGCTGGCCTTTGGCTCTACCTAAATCTACCGAAATATAAGAAAAAATATTGTGCGGGCAAGGGGAGTCGAACCCTGCACCTCGAGCTGACCTACAACCAGCACAACCACCAGGCCAACACACAAGAGCTGATCACGTACAGCATTCGCACTAGTTAACGCAATATGAAAGCGAACTTGGGCCGTGGTTAGTGAAGCCCATCAATTTGTTTTTTCTCGGGGCGGGTGGGGGAATGCTTCACTCTTCGAATGGTCCGAAATATGTCCTGTGTAGCTGGTGTTGGCCCAGGTTCTCACACCTAGCTGGGTTGGTGTCGAAGCTCTGGCTCCGCAAATCCCTCAGGTGACCCTATCGGGTTTCGACTAGGAGATGTCATAGGCGCTGGTGAAATCGTCGGCTTGACAGGGAGGCGAGATTTACCCAGGTTCGGGGCCCTCGAAGAGGTAAAACCCTTACTCCTGCCTTCTGCTGATCTGTATTAGACGATTAGATCGATTACAGGTGCTCGAATCGAGAGTAGATCTCGAGTTTCAAGGCTTTTGTGGTCGTGCGGTAATACTTGGTCCTCTCCTTTGGGGCTCTCCTGGCTCTATATAGATAGCCAGGTCTCGAGTCCAACCCGGAGAGGATACAAACCCTAGCTTGAGTCGGTTACAATCCCTAACTTAACCCGCAAGTTGACGCGGGTGGGCTTTTCATGGGCCTTCTAGAGTATTCCAAGGGCGCTTCCTGTCGGGCCTTGATCAGAAGGCTTGAGAGGGGGTGTCCTTATTCGCAGGGCCCAGATCCGTGCCATCGTCAGTAGCCCCCGAGCGTGTGCTCGACTGGGATTTATTTCCAGTCGGGTAGACGGTCAGACCCTTCTTTTGATCTCCTCCTGGAAGTTCAGCTCGACAATTGTTGTCTACGAAGGGTGTGTTCCCTGTTTCGCGAATTAAAATACTCGAGTATCGAGCAGCATAGGTGCCAGTTTTTTGCGGCCATATTAGCAGAAGGATGTGGCGCAGTGGCTTGGCTCTCCCGAGAGATCAGGGCCAATTAATTGCGACTAGGGAAAAAACACTCCTGGCCTACGCAGATTCGAGACCTCCGACTCGAACCCGATGAGGTGATCGTCACGACTGGGCCGTTGTGGACTTATCGAGTCGAACTTAACCTAAGAGGGTACCCGGCGCGTCCGCTAGGATTTTTCTTCGTGTTGTTGACACGGAACTATGCCGGAGGACGCAGCTTTCGAGTGCGATTCCAGGCCCAAAAGAAAGATCTTTTTGGGTCTTACCTTCATATTCGAAGAATATGGCATCCGGATGTGCCTAGTCGGCTGTACAATCCAGGTTCTTGTGATGTATAATTATCACGCATAAGGTAGGTTATTTCTACCCGATTAGATTGGTATGAGTTCCGTACGAAAAAGTTTCGTGTAGGAAATGTTAGTTCCGTATGAAAGAGTTTTCATGTTTTGGAAAATTGTGCCCGTACGAAAGAGTTTTCGTGTATAAGGCATGTTTCTCTTGTTCGAAGAGGCTTTGATTCATGAATTTTTTCATGGGAAAATTGTGTTCTATCCGAAGGAATTGATATTCGTGCGAAGATAATTTCGCGTTTGAACTTCCATTCGCAAAACATTTCCCTTTTGAATGACGAACGCCATGACGTCAAGGCATGCTCCTCTTCTCCCGATGGGACGTGACGGAGTGGCAGCAGAAATTGGCCCACCTTGTCAGCTTTTTTGACCGGGAAACGAGACGTCGCTCCCGTTTTTTACGCGAAACGCGCAGTAAATGCGCACGATCTTTTGTTAAGATCGTGGCACGAAACAGCGTATGCCGCCGCTTCGTTTCATCCTTACGCGTGGCAGCCGCGATAGGTGCCACGTTGCGTATCGTACGGCTGAGATTGCTTTACCCCGTATATAAATAGGGGTGTTAGCGCCGCAGTGAAATTTTCCCCGCTCTCAATCTTCGTCTTCCACCTCGCGCTCGTCTTCGCCTTCCTTGCGCTCGAGCTCTCGCTGTGAACAATGGCCGGCGGAAAGAAACGTGGCGCTGGAACCTCCGCATCTGGCGAGCCTTCTGCGCCACTCGCCCCTCGCGCCGGCGACTGGCGCACCCCCAACACCACTGCTAAGAGCATCAAGGAGATGCAGCGGGAGGGTCTGCTGCCGGCGGAGGCGGAGAAGCGCGTCCGTCTTGGGAAGAGGGAAGAGGTACCAAACCCTCACTCGAACGAGCGCGTGGTCTTCGTGGACCACGTGACTCGAGGCCTCTCCTTCCCTCTTCACCCTTTCTTCATCGGGCTGCTGTGTGCATACGGCATACAGCTCCACGACCTCCCCCCGAACGCGGTGCAGCACATCTCGTGCTTCATCGCGCTTTGCGAATGCTATCTTGGCATTCGCCCGCACTGGCGCTCTGGAAGGCGCTGTTCAAGATCCGGATCTTCCGCGAGAGATCGCGGGTGGAGTCCGAGCCCGGTGAGCCACTTCGCACGGGTGGCTTCGGGATCCAAGCGCGCCAGGAGAATGCCTACTTCAACATGCACTTCATCGACTCCGCCCAAGGCTGGCGGAAGAAGTGGTTCTACGTCGCCGACAACAACTCGAGCGGGCTTGTAGAGTTCCACCCATTCGCAGTTCTGGCGAGGCGCAAATCTTGGAACCACAAGATGTCAGCCGAAGAAATCCAGACAGTCACACCTCTACTCGAAAGAGTAGGGGCTCTTCGAGACCAAGCCTCGGGAGTAGTGCTCAATGGACTCCATCTGGCAAGCCTTTTCTTGAAGCGCAGGATCCAGCCTTTGCAGCAGAGGCCTTCCGCTATGTGGGAGTATCAAGGCGCAGAAGATCCCAGCCGAGTGAGCCGCGAAGAACTTTCGAATGTGGAATTCGAGAAGAAAATCGCGGCCATCACTCGACTGAAGGTTGGGGAGCAATTCCCCGATTGCTCAGTCGAGGCTTATTCTGCTTCAAACCCTCCTCCAGCTGCGGTTAGTTTCCTGTATTTAACTTGCTTCCATCTTCAGAATTTCGTAGTCGAAAAGATCTTTATCGTCTTCTTATCTTTGTAGAGCCTAGCTGTAGCAAATTGCTACCCGCCCGTTGTTGGTGAAGATGCCTCGTGTCTCCAGTCGAGCCACCAGGACGGCGCGGTTGACACCAGCGTGGCCAACGCCTCCTCGAGTTCTGAGCATGATTCCTCAGATGATGTTGAAGACTCGAGTGGCGTCCCACCAAAGCGCCCTCGGGTGAACGAAAACGAAGTCACCTCCAAAGACAAGTCTTTGGAGGCGTCACCTGGCCCAACTCCAATTTCTGCGACTCCGCTTCGATCTCTTCCTCCTCTGGCTCCATTCGCAACCGCCTGGAATGCGGATGACTTGGATGAAGACGACGAGGATGACGAGTAAGTTTTTTCCATATTTAAATTCGATTAAACTCTATTTGTCAATGCTGACGTTTCTTTATCCTTCACTGCAGTCTGCAGGCAATCAGCCCGCGTAGGTTCGCCGCGGCTGTTCCTCCCGAAAAGAGGAACAAAGCAAAGGACGCGGGTGAAACCCCTACTGCGGGTACCGTCCAGAACTCTCCCAGGGCAGCGCCTGATGCTGCGACTGCGGAGCGGGATGTCCCTAGCTCCGCTGCTAGAACTTCGGTTTCGAAGGAGGCGACAGACAGCTCGGCGGATCCCCTTTCCCGCGCCTCTGGACAGGTAAACTTTTATCTTTTTGGCTTTCGCAGACAAATTTTATCGGGTGCACGACAGTGCTCCCGATGGGAGTAGCCCCCGAGGCTGTAGTCGATTGTAAATAATCGGGTACAGGCTCAAAAACTTTTTTCTGCTCTTCTTCTTTATTTTGTCTTCTTCGGGTGCACGGCAGTGCTCCCGATGGGAGTAGCCCCCGAGGCTGTATTCGATTGTAAATAATCGGGTACAGGCTCAAGTCTTTTTTCTTCTAACTCTTTTATCTTCATTTTGTCTTCTTCGGGTGCACGGCAGTGCTCCCGATGGGAGTAGCCCCCGAGGCTGTATTCGATTGTAAATAATCGGGTACAGGCTCAAGTCTTTTTTCTTCTAACTCTTTTATCTTCGCTCTTCCGCAGTCGCTCGTCGATTCCCTTGCAGCGATCGGTCGCCGCGTCGTTCTGGCCGAGACAGATTGCGAGTCGCTTCGATCAGAAGTTAACCGACTCAAATCCGAGAGCGACCTTCTGAAAGGTAAGTTTCATTATCTTCTTGGCTTCAGTGTATCATCCATTCTTGATTTCTGATTAATATCCCCTTTGCAGCTCGAGCCGAATTCGCGGAGTCTGAAAAGACCAAACTTTCAGAGCAGGTAACTGCTCGGGAAGCTGAACTGGCGACTACCCGACAAGAGCTTGAAGCTTCTCGCAAGCAATCGGAGGAACTCAGTACGAAGCTTGCGGAGGCGCGGAAGGCCGTGAAGGACTTAGAGGAGGCCGGCAGTAAGGCTGACAACGACACTGTCGCGTTCCTTCGTCCTCTCGCCAAACGCTTTGCGGGTAAGTGTCTTGGGTTTTTGAACTTTCCATTCTGCTGATTTTTGCTAAGCATTATTTTCTCTGTCTGTAGATCTTCTGAGCGTTCCTCTGGAGATTCCTGGGATTCAGCGGGTGGACGTGCTGACCGACACTCTCGCGCAGCTCAGGAGGCATTCTGAGGGAATATTTTCCCTGATTGATGATGCTTCCAAAGCGTTGGCACGAGTGCATGGCCGTCTTGTCGCCAGCGATACTCCTGCGCCTGCGCTGAGCGAGTTGTTGAAGGTCTTCTCGGAAGGCGACCTCCTGGAAGCTTTTGCGGTTGCTCAATCGGAAGCTGGCGCAAAGACTGCGATTCAGTTCGCTCTGGCGAACGGAGTTGATGGTCTGGAGGAGGCCTATTCGTCCATGCCGGTCGACCCTTCCACGGGCAAGAAGGTACGGCTATCTCGTTTTTCTGAGCAAGCCACTGTTCTTGCTCGGAAATTATCTGAGATGTTTGCTCGGAAGAAGGGAGGGTCGACCGCTGCTAGTGGCAGCACCAACGCAGCTTCGTAGGCTTTTTTTTCTTCTTTTGTTTCTGTTGCTTGGATGTAATGAATTTTGGGATGTATTCCCGTACCTTTGCTGGTCTTTTAATCGAAGCGTTTTGCATTTAGAATTTATCCTTGTTGTCTATACTTTGCCTCCCGATGGGAGTAGCCCCCGAGCGATTAGTCAGATGTGCGACTGGAAACCACTCGAGTAGGGCGTCTCACTTCTTTCCTTGTACTTCTTCCAGGCAATTGCGTCTGCCGCTGAGCCTTCGAGTGGACGTGGTAGTCCAGTAAATCCACTTGTGGCTGCCGTGGGCACTCTTGCTGGCCTTCGTGATAAGGTTCAGGAAGGTGAGCGTAGGCTGAAAGCGCTGCGCGGAGTAGCTGACGTGGCGATATCCAAGCAGAAATTGGCGGCTGAGCGTGAGCAATTTCTGATTGGTGAACCGTCTTCAATTGCAAAGGAGCTACTATGTGAGTAGTGTAGCCCCCATGCTATTTTCCTCCTCTGTGTTTCTTAACTTACTAAGTGCGTTTGCTTCTTAGTTGTGAAACCAGATGACAGGGAAGAAAAGCAGTGGGTAGAAAACCACATTCATCAAGAAGCTAACAGCACAAGGCCTCATGCGAGTAATTTCTGGTCTGATCGCAGTCGAGGTTTTGTGATGGCTACCTTGAAGTTTCGAGTCCGCCAGGCGAAAGTTCTCATGAGTTCTTTCCACGAGGTCCTGGTTGCGGTGAATGCTGCTTTTTATCCACTTGAGAGGGGCCCCGAAGACTGGAGCTATCTTCTCGGGTTATTCGGACGAGAAGGAGAGGTTCGCGCGTGCGTTCGCAATCAGATGACATGCGGCGCGGTTGTTGCTCTTTCGTTTGTCCGAATATGGCATCCTGAGATAGACTTGAACTCCGTAGCCCGTCTTCCGGATTATGCAATCGAAGATATTGCGCCGTACTATGATGCTGTTCGTCCTGCAGCCGAGAAGATTATCCGAATGACATCCGAAGAGGTAGATAGGATCTTAGCGGCTAAGAATGCTCAGCGTTTCGACTGACTTTATCGGATGTGGATATCCTGTAAGTTTATCTGTAGTTTGTAAAAACTGTAGTAAGGTGTGCAACCTTGTACTCGATAATTCTTTTCTGTGATGCTTAGTTTTAGGTGTAGCCCCCGTGTATTTTATGGGGTGTGTACCTGTAACCTTTTAGCATGTAGTGATCTTGAAAGCTGTCGAGTAAATATGATGAGAAAATCATGTCTTTATTGCTATGACTGAGAAGTCATGTGTTCGAGCTACAAGATTGGCTAGTATAGCCTTATTTGTTGCAAAATAAATCAATCTAGGGGTAGAATTTGCGCAGTTGCGCGATATTCCATGGATTGGAATAGATGCCTCCAGTCTCTGGATTCTTCAGTCGATAGGCTCCTCCTAGGATCACTTCGTGTACGATGAAGGGTCCTTCCCAAGGTGGTTCGAGCTTGTGCCCTTCCTTTTGCTTCAGCCGCAACACCAAGTCGCCAACCACGAATGATCTGTGGCGTATGCGGCGACTGTGATAATTGCGCAGTGATTGTTGGTAGACTGCAGATCTTGCGAGTGCAATGTCCCGAATTTCGTCGAGTGCGTCCATATCTTCTGCAAGTGCTTTGTTGGAGGTTTCTTCACTGTAGGCTACAACTCGTGGGGCGCTGAATCGAACCTCTTCGGGGAGGACGGCTTCTGCCCCATATACCATGAAAAATGGTGTGTATTGCGTTGATCGGTTGGGGGTTGTGCGGAGGCTCCAAAGTACGGAGGGTAACTCCTCTGCCCAATGACCTGCAGCGGGATGTAGCCGATCGAGCAATCTCTTTTTGATGCCAGCCGAAACTAAGCCGTTGGATCTTTCGACTTGACCGTTTGTTTGCGGATGGGCGACCGAAGCAAACTTCAGATTAATTCCTTTCTCCTCGCAGAACTGTTGAGTTTCCTTTGCAGTGAGTTCGTACCATTGTCTGTAATGATGTCGTGTGGCACCCCGAATCTGCATACTATGGAGTCGAGGAACTTGATTGCGCATTGGGCGCTACCCGAGGTCACTGGCATAGCCTCGATCCATTTGGTAAATTTGTCGACTGCGACCAGTAAATGTGTGTACCCTCCTGGAGTGGATTTGCGCAGTGGGCCAACCATGTCAAGCCCCCATTGGGCAAAGGGCCAGGCAATGGGTATCATGTGCAACTCTGTGGCGGGCGCGTGCGGCTTGGGTGAGAATCGCTGGCAAGCGTCACATCTGTCGACCAGGTTTTTTGCATCGTTGGCTGCTGTTAGCCAGTAGAATCCTGCTCGAAAGGCTTTTCCCAGTATTGCTCTCCAGCTAGCATGATGTCCGCAATCACCCTGGTGTATATCCCGGAGTAACTCTTTGCCGTCTTCGGGTGCGATGCACCGCTGAAGGATGCCCGAGATGCTTTGCTTGTACAACTCTCCGTTGATTACTCGAAAGGATTTGCTACGCCTGATTAGCTGTCGAGCCTCGCGTGGATCGGCTGGGAGCTGTTTATTGAGCAGGTAGTCGAGATATTTCTGCGTCCAGACTGGCTCGACCAAAAAGACCTGTCGTGATATATTATGAATAAGCTCGATAAGCGCGACCTGCGGGCTGACATCTGTTTCTGGCGCTGCCGGTGTTTCTGCAGTTTTCTTCAATTTGACCGATCGCTTGATCATCCGTTCGAAGTATATTCCTGGCGGTATGGGTGTATTCGTGGAACCCATGTTTGCCAGTCTATCCGCCTCTTCGTTGCTGGATCTTGCAATATGCTTCAACTCGCATCCTTTGAAGCTTCCTTCGAGTAGATTATACATGTCGCGGTACGCGATCATGTTTTCGGCAACGGCATCGCACTCTTTCATTGTTTGTTGTACTATGAGATTAGAATCGCCATAAATCATCAACCGGGTAGCTCCACAAGCAATTGCCATCTTCATCCCGTGCAACAGTGCTTCATATTCTGCGTCGTTGTTCGATGCTGGATCATCTGGCGGGAAGTCTAGTCGTAGGACGTATTGCAGTTTGTCTCCACGAGGTGAGATAAGAACGATTCCAGCTCCTGCCCCTTCGTTTCTTTTGGACCCGTCAAAGTACATGATCCAATTGCTTGTATACTCGGGTGGCCCGGGTGTTTGTAGCTCTGTCCATTCGCTGATGAATTCCACGAGAACTTGGGACTTGACTGCATTGCGTCCTGCGTAGGTGATATCCCAAGCGCCCAACTCGATGCTCCACTTTGCTATTCTCCCGGATGCCATAGGGTTGTTCATGATTGTCCCGAGTGACGCATCATTAACTACTGTAATGGCGTGTTCCTGGAAGTAATGTTTGAGTTTTCGGGCTGTGAGGACAACTCCATACGCAAGCTTCTGGTAATGAGGATATCGCTGCTTGCAGGGCGAGAGCACTTCGCTGATGTAATATATTGGGCGCTGGACTCCGTATGCCTTGCCATCTTCAGGTCGTTCGACTACGATTGCAGTGCTGATGACCTGGTTTGTGGCGGCTAAATAGAGGAAAAGCGGCTCCCTTTCTTGCGGTGTTGCGAGAATGCGCCTGCTTTGCAGCGACCGTTTCAAGTCTGCGAATGCTTGTTTGGCTTCGGGAGTCCATTCGAATTTGTCCGTCTTCTTCAGTAGCTTGTAGAAGGGTAACGCCTGCTCTCCCAATCGTGCTATGAATCTGCTTAGGGCGGCCAATCGCCCTGCGAGCTGCTGGACTCCGCGTAGATTGGTAGGCTCCTTCATGGTGAGGATGGCTTGTATTTTCTCCGGATTGGCCTCAATGCCTCTGGCGGATACCAGGTATCCTAGGAGTTTTCCTGCGGGGACGCTGAAAACGCATTTTGTCGGATTGAGCTTGATCCGATATGCATTAAGGGCGTCGAATGTTTCTTTAATATCTTCGAGGAGTGTGTCCTCTACTCGAGTTTTGATGACGATGTCATCGACATATACTTGTACGTTTTTGCCAATGAGATTGGCAAGGCATCTCTGCATGCAACGTTGATATGTTGCGCCTGCATTCTTCAGCCCGAAGGGCATTGTCGTGTAGCAGTATACACCGTGTGGTGTGATGAATGCCGTCTTCTCTTCGTCTTCCTTTTTCATTCGGATCTGGTTGTATCCCGAGTAGGCGTCCAGGAAGGAGAGACGTTGGCAACCTGCTGTGGAATCCACAATCTGGTCGATTCGTGGTAGAGGAAAGTTGTCCTTGGGGCAGTGCTTGTTCAGTGACGTGTAATCGATGCACACCCGAAGGATATCCGTGTTCTTCTTGGGGACCAACACCGGATTTGCTAACCAGGTGGATATCTTGATCTCCCTAATGAAATTTGCGGCTAGCAGCCTGTTTAATTCTTCTCCCAGCGCCTTTTGCTTGGGTTCAGAAAATCGTCGAGTCGTCTGTTTGATGGGCTTGGCGTTCGGAAAGACTTCGAGTGAGTGCTCGGCAAACTCCCTGGGTATACCTGGCATATCTGAGGGCTGCCAGGCGAAAATTTCCCAGTACTCACGGAGGAGTTTGACGAGCGCGCTTTCCTATGCTGGCGAGAGGGTTGTGGAAACCATCGCGGTTTTGGCGGAATCTGTCGGTTGCACTTGGTGCTTGCGAGTGTCGCTGTTGGCGCTGAATTCCAGTTCAGGCGCGTTTTTCTTCGTGAGTGGCATGACGGAGTGATCCGTGGTTTTTGCCAGCTCTTGTAGTTCTTCTTGCATCCCGAAAGATTTCGCGATCTCATTAAATTCTATGTCGCACTTATCCGATTTCTGGAAGTCCCCGTCAATGGTAATCACACCGTATTCGCCGGGTAACTTGAGCTTCAAGTATGCGTAATGTGGTACGGCCATGAATCTGGCGAACTCTGTTCGACCAAGAATGGCGTGGTACTGCGAGGGCCAGTCGACGACTTCAAAGTCCAGAAATTCCCTTCTATAGTTGCGTGGGGAGCCCAGTACAACTTCAAGGTTGATTGTTCCGAGTGGACGTATTGCCTTGCCCGGAACTATCCCGTGGAAGGATGTTTCTGATTCCGTTAGACCGTCCAGGTTTTTGTTCATTCGACGGAGTGTATCCGCGTAGATGATGTTGATGCCGCTGCCGCCGTCCATGAATACGCGGGCCAGGTCATAATTGCCAATTTGAGCTTGAATGACAAGGGCGGCGTGTCCTGGTCGATAGACTCGTGGCGGGTGGTCTTCCTTCGAGAACGTGATTGGCTGCTCGGCCATCTTCAGGTACTCGGGCTTCGTTGGTGGCGTCTGCACTGCCATGCATATTTGTCTCGAGTTAGTTTTTTGAGCTCTGCGAGAGGGGCATACCTTCTGTATCATCCCAAGGAGTTGTCCGTGCGGAGTCGGGTATGTATTTGCTCCCGTGTTTTGCTGTTGTGGTGCTGGCAATGCGGCGAGTGCCATGTTTGGGTTGGCTGGTGGAGGTGGTGGCGGTGGTAGCTGGAATTGTTGTCCGCCTCCTGGTAACGGTGGATAGTTTTGGGTGGAAGCGAATCTTTTCTTAGCAAGCGCGTCCGAGATTTCGATGAACTTTCGGCAATCCTTGAGAAGGTGTGTTGCCTTAGTCTTTCCCGTGCGCTTGTCTGTGAACAGATGTAGCGAGCAGTACCCATCGAGGTCTTCCTCGGGTGATTTTTCTTCTACCTTTGGCTTCCATTCGCGACTTCCACGACGACCGGAGTCGCGACTTCGCGTGAACTCTGCTGCTACTAGTTCTTCTCTATCCTCGTGGTCGTAGTATTTTCTTCTCTTTCGTCGCCCATGACGGTCTTCGTCATGTGTGGGCGATGATGTTCTTTCATTGCGTACCGCGTCTTCTCCATTGGCCCATTTTTCGGCCATGACCATGAGCTCCCCTATGGTCTTGGGCGCAGCTCTGCCGAGTTCTTCTCGAAACGCGGTTCTTCTTGCTCCTTTGGCGAAGGCCTCAATCGCCACTTCTTCAGAGATTGTCCCTGCGGTGTTCCTGAGTGTGTTCCACCGCTGGATGTATTCTCGCGTGGATTCGCCACTTTTCTGTTTGCAAGCCCGTAGTTCTTCGATTGTAGCTGGCCTTTTGTAGGTCGACTGGAAGTTTTTGCAGAAATCGCGATGCAGGTCGTCCCATGATGCATAGCAAGATCGTGGTCTCCTCTCCAGCCAGCTGCGGGCCGCTCCGGCCAGGTGCAAATTGAGGTATTGCATGGCCGTGTTCTTGTTACCACGTTGGCATTTTACTGCCGTGAGGTAGTCGCTTAACCACTGGGAGGGCTCGAGTGAGCCATCGTATTTTGTCACCTCCGAGCTGAGCTTGAATCTCTTGGGTAGAGGTGCTTCGCGAATGCTGCGAGCAAAGCAAAGTGCTCCGCAGGTTTCGTCGTCCGAAGACCCGGATGAGGAGCGTTCGCGATATCGTGAAGCCCTTGCTTTGTCCACCTTCTTCTGGGCGAGATCGGATCGCGCGTCGTACCCGGACCGGCGGTCGCTATCTTTTCTTGGTTCTTTACTTCGTTTTCTCGAGCGGCTGCTATGGTGCCGCGAATCTTTGTCTCTCGGGCTGTCGTCGCTGCTGCTTCGGCTGTCGCCGCGGCGCCGAGCTTCTTTTCCTCAGCCGCGACGCGGCGATTTATCCTTTCTCGGAGAGGAGCTCCTGTGCCTGCGGGGCGTGTCTTTGTCTTTGTCCTTCTCTTGTCGCGCCTTCTCCAGTTGTTCCTTGCGATCGTGGGAGGCGAGCTTTGCGGCAGCCAGCCCTAGACCTTTGCGGATATGCTTGTATTGTTCCACCCGAGGATCGCTGTCCGTTGGCTGGTTCATCTGCATGTAGGTGGCCGCGGCTAGAATTGCGGCGGCTGGAGTTTGCGGGTAGACGTTGCCGTCGTCGTCAACCCTCATGAAAGAAGATGTGGTAGACCTGTTGGTCCCAGCCATGGATTCGTGGTCCCTTGTCGATGCTGCGGGTCCTTTTCCCACGGGTCGGGTACCGACCGAAGGAGCAAGGGACAGCTCGGCTCGGCGTAGGCTTGACTCATCCGCCGCTCTCTTGCGACGGGCTAGATCTGCTCGGGCGTCCTTGATGTTTGAGGCCGCTCTCACTAGGTGATAGTGGTAGGCGGTTAGGTCTTCCTGCGTGGCACCTGCTGCGGGTGGCTGACTCTTTCGCATGGATTCCTTTGCTCTTTTCCAGGCCTCCCGCG
>JAPCYS010000923.1:0-112934 GCA_028641055.1 Alopecurus myosuroides
ACAATTTCATGGGCATATCTGGCATTCATTCAACTCATCGATTTGGTCGTATCTCGCAGTTTTCGTGAGCTATAGCACACTGTTTGGGGGTCCGGGACAATTTCATGGCATATCCGGCATTCATTGAAACTCATAGATTTGGTCCTTTCCCGCAACATCCGTGAGCTATAGCACAATTTTGGGTGTCCGGGACAATTGCATTGATATATCTTGCATTCATTAAAACTCGTCGATTTGGACCTATCTCGAAGGTTTCGTGAGCTATAGCACATTGTTTGGGGGTTAGGGACAATTTAATGGGTATTTCTGAAATTTATTAAAAATCGTCGATTTTGTCCTTTCTCGCAGTTTTCCTGACCTATAGCACACTATGTGGGGTCAGGGGACAATTTAATAGGTATTTCTCGCATTCAAAACTCGTCGATTTGGTCCTTTCTAGAAGTTTCTATGAGCTATAGCACAGTGTATTGGTATCCACAGAAAATTTCATTTGTGATTATTGCATTCCTTAAAACTCGTCGATTTGGTCGTATCTCGTAGTTTTCGTGAGTTATAGCACATATTTTGGGGTCCGAGACAATTTCATGGAAATTTCTGGCATTCATTCAAACTCGTAGTTTTGGTCTTTTCCCGCAACATCTGTGAGCTATAGCACAATGTTTCGGTGTCCGGGGACAATTTCATTGTATATCTTGCATTCATTAAAACTCGTCGATTTGGACCTATCTCGCAGTTTTCGTGAGCTATAGTAACCCTGTTTGGAGGCCCGGAGACAATTGCAAGGGCATTTCAGGCATTTATTTAAACTCAGTGACTAGGTACTATCTCACAGATTTCATGAGGTATAGCACACGTTTGGGGGTTAGGGGACAATTTAATGGTATTTCTGGCATTTATTAAAAATCGTCGATTTGGTCCTTTCTCGCTGTTTTCCTGAGCTATAGCACACTATTTGGGGGTCAGGGGATAATTTAATGGGTATTTCTGGCATTCATTCAAACTCGTCGATTTGGTCCCTTCTTGAAGTTTCAGTTAGCTATAGCACAATCTTTGGGTATCCACAGAAAATTTCATGTGCGTTTATTGCATTCATTAAAACTCGTTGATTTGGTCGTATCTCGCAGTTTTCGTGAGCTATAGCACATGTTTGGGGGTGCGGGGACAATTTTCATGGGCATATCTGGCATTCATTCAAACTCATTTAGATTTGGTCCTTTCCCGCAACATCCGTGAGCTATAGCACAATTTTGGGTGTCCGGGGATAATTGCATTGATATATGTTGCATTCATCAAAACTCGTCGATTGGACCTATCTCGCAGTTTTCGTGAGCTATAGTACCCTGTTTGGAGGGCTGGAGTCAATGCAAGGGCATTTCTGGAATTTATTAAAACTCATTGATTAGGTCCTATCTTGTAGTTTTCGTGAGCTATAGCACATTGTTTGGGGGTTAGGGGACAATTTAATGGGTATTTATGGAACTTATTAAAATCGTCGATTTGCTCCTTTCTCGTAGTTTTCCTGACCTATAGCAAACTGTGTGGGTCAGGGGACAATTTAATGGGTATTTCTCGCATTCATTCAAACTCGTCGATTTGGTCCTTTCGCGCAACATCCGTGAGCTATAGCACATTGTTTGGGTGTCCGGGGACAATTTCATTGATATATCTTGCATTCATTAAAACTCCTCAATTTGGACCTATCTCGCGGTTTTTCGTGAGCTATAGTACCTTGTTTGGAGGCCCGGAGACAAATGCAAGGGCATTTCTGATTTAAAACTCAGTGACTAGGTACTATCTCACAGTTTTCGTGAGGTATAGCACTGTTTGGGGTTAGGGGACAATTTAATGGGTATTTCTGGCATTTATTAAAAATCGTCGATTTGGTCCTTTCTCGTAGTTTTCCTTAGCTGTATAGCAAACTATTTGGGGGTCAGGGGACAATTTAATGGGTATTCTGGCATTCATTCAAACTCGTCGATTTGGTCCCTTCTCGAAGTTTCTGTTAGCTATAGCACAATGTTTGGGTATCCACAGAAAATTTCATGTGAGTTTATTGCATTCATTAAAACTCGTCGATTTGGTCGTATCTCGCAGTTTTCGTGAGCTATAGCACACTGTTTGGGGGTCCGGGAAAATTTCATGGGCATATCCGGCATTCATTCAAACTCATAGATTTGGTCCTTTCCGCAACATCCGTGAGCTATAGCACAATTTGGGTGTCCGGGGACAATTGCATTGATATATCTTGCATTCATTAAAACTCGTTGATTTGGACCTATCTTGCAGGTTCGTGAGCTATAGTACCGTGTTTGGAGGGCCGGAGTCAATTGCAAGGGTATTTCTGGAATTTATTAAAACTCGTTGATTAGGTCCTATCTCGCAGTTTTTGTGAGCTATAGCACACTGTTTGGGGGTTAGGGGACAATTTAATGGGTATTTCTGGAATTTATTAAAAATCGTCGATTTCGTCCTTTCTCGCAGTTTTCCTGACCTATAGCACACTGTGTGGGGTCAGGGGACAATTTAATGGGTATTTCTCGCATTCATTCACCCTGCGCTGGGCTCGCAAAAACATGCATGCGGCAAATGGAAAACACGAACTAAATGAGATGATTTGGACGAGATGCGAATCGAATCAAATTGAGGGGGGCGCCCATACTCGCTTCCCACATGCGGGTAGTGCACTCATCATGGATCAGTAGACAAGACCCTTTTCCTATTAGGGTCGACACTAGCAGGCCTCAAAACCACAGGGCCTCCTGCCGGTGCCTTATCATCAGATTATTATTAACATTAGCATTAGCAAGTTTGATTGATTAAACATCGAGCCCCAGAACAATAATAATGATAGTAACTGAAAGTAACGGGTAACAGACTCGAGCAAAAACAATCTAAGCATGCTAGTAAGACACTGGCTCAATCAATAGGGTTGTAGGAGTGGTGGTGAGGCAAATATCAGGGTTAAAGGATTCATGTGATAGGTTCGTAACAGAAACAACTACCACAAAGGCTGGCAATAGACAACGGAAAGTATCGGTAACCAGGGTTGAAAGGAACACAATGGTTCATGTGAGTGATAACTTGCCTGCAAACTCAACAGCCGGGTACTGAGCTAGATCCTGTAAAGATCGTCTGTCTCAACGTCGTCGTCTATTCGAGAAGAAGCAAACAAACAAGGCAGAAATATAAACAATCAATATCATGACATAGTGCACAATCATGGGATGATGCATGTCAATTTAACAGATGCATCAAAATAAACTAAGTGACATGGTAACACAATTTAAATGGTTCCATATGCAATTGGATTGCATATGGAAAAGATCCATGACTTAAGTGGAAACAAATCGTCTACAATTTATTACCATGTGAAAGTTGTTAGCATGATGCATGCATGATGATAATAACAAAATAACAACAATAGATGCAAGTGGTAAAAGAATAAAACAAGTTTGGAAAATATTGGTTAAGTTTGGAAAGTTTGGTTACTTAAACATGTCACACAAACAATTGTTGTCTTCATCTAGTTAAAGGGTGCAAAACAATTAACAAAATTTATATTTGAAAAGAACATCAAATTTAGTTGGATTACATGTTTCAAATATTGAAATTGGAAATAGGATGAATTATTATGACTTAAACAATATTAAACAAGTTTTAATTGAATTTAAAACAAGTTTGATTTTATTTGTTTCAAAACATAAATTCAAACTCACATTTGAAAAGTTCACACTTTGATGGTTTAAAAACATAATTTGCATGTTCAAAAATATTTTATATTGAGCAAGTTATGATTTTATCAAATTTAAATGAATTAAACGTATTAAATTATTTAGGCAATTTAAATTATTCAAACCATGACACAAAATTTATATTTGAATAGGTTATTCAAAATGGTATGGAAAACATATTTTATTTGCATTTATTGGATTAATAATGAATTAGTTATTGAATTTAGCAAATTGCATTTGAATTATTTGAATTCAAATTTGAATTGCATTTTGAAATTTCAAAACAGGAAACAAATGATGGCAAAAGATAGAGAATTTGATTTAGACTAGCACACATTTTATTTTGATTTTTTAGAGTTATAAACTAAAGTTATAGTCATTTGAATTCCAGGGACCAAACTGTAGTTTTTTGGGCCTTGATTAAAATGGAAACGTGCAGAAAACTTTTGTTACGCGTATCAACTTAACCACGGCCACTGCCCGTGGGCCACTGGCCCTAGTGTGCTGGCGTGGCAAGGGAGAGGCTGACAGGGGGCCCTCCCTGTCAGCGCTTGGCCGCAAAAAGCTGGGATTTTATCCCGGGGGAGCGAGGGATCGAACCCGCGATCTCCCCCCCCCCCGCTGCGCGCAAGCCTGAACCAGTGCGGTAGATGCGTTCCGTTGTCAGATACAGCGTCGCAGCTAGGTTAAAGTTCAGATTTGCGTTATCTGAACTTTGCTGACGCGCGCGCAAGGCTGCATTTCGTCAGAGCTGCGGTCGTCGGCGGTGAGCCGTGGTGGCTGTGCTATGGTGGGTGCTGGATCTGGTGGTGGTGCCATGCGCAGCAGATGCGTGCACGGATGCACAGAGAGGAAAAGAGGAGGTGATCACGTGGCTCACCACCGGTGTCGCCGTTGCAGAGGCGCGGAGACGATCTCGTCGGCGACAACAGCGGCGATCCCGGGGACGGTGGCGAGGCTACAGTCGATGGCGAGCTCCTATGCGATGTCCAATCGGAAGAGGAGATGGTGGCGAGTCGGTTCCAGGTGTTAGGTGGCTAGGTGGGTGGCTGCTGCGGCGGTTGTCATCGGAGATACAGAGGTGATCTCGCCGGCGAGGAGGTACAGTGGTTGGAAATCGAAGGGGAGAGGGAATTGCGGTGGCGATCTCGATGGAACAGGAACCTAGTGCTTAGGGCACGGCGCCAGGGTGGTCTAGGCTACTTATAGGCCACTGGGGGAGCCTCCTGGCCGTCGAGTGTGCCGTACGGCGACGTGGCACGGTGGATTCGCCGCCGTACTTGGGACAGAAGGTGGGCGCGCCGAGCGAAGCGGTATCGGGCCGGTGGGCTGCTGCGCGTGAGGGATAGCTGCTTAGGTGGGCTGGGCCGGTTAGGTTAGGTGCTGCGCGCGCAGAGTTTTCCTTTTTTTTTTCTTTTTCTGCTTTACTGTTTTTTTTGTAGCAATAGAAAATGGAAACATTTGATAGTTTTTGGAGTTGATAAAATCTTGGAAAAATTCCTGTGGGCTTGTAGGTTCAAACTCTACACTTTACAACTTAGTTTTTAGAAAACCAAATTTTTGGTTGATGTTTGCCAACTGATTTGAATTTGAATAATTTGCAACTAATTGATTAATATTAGAAAACAACAAATTTAATAGGGTAAACCCTATTATTAATTTGGATTAACTTATTGGAATGGTTTGTTAGTTTTCATGACTTGGAATTGGGTGTTGTTTGAATTTGAATTTAAGTTTTTTTTAAATGTGATTTGGATTTAATTGGTTGACTAAAACCATTAACTTAACAAGTGAGCATATGGAATAAAAAGAAAACAATTTGGTTGTTTTTATTGGTGATTTTTATTTCAAATGTTGTAACAGAGCAAGTATGGAACAAATGTTTGAAATAATTTGAATTTGAGATGTGAAAACAATTAAGAACGGATGGAAAATAAATAGTAAACAATGCAAACAAATAATTAAACATGATGACATGATGCAATACTTGAATTAAAACAAGAAACAAAACATTCTAGGGGATATTTTCATACTTGGGATGTTACAAAACGCCCCCCCTTGAAGGAATCGCGCCCCGAGATTCCTTACTGAGAAGTGAAAAGGTCCGGATTCTTTGCGAAGATCCTCTTCGGTCTCCCACGTTGCCTCTTTATCGGAATGATGACCACTACACTTTCAAGAACTTGGTGCGCTTGTTGCGAGTCTTACGCTCGGCCTCATCGAGAATACGAATAGGGTGCTCCTAATAAGATAGATCATCTTGCAGTTCAATGGAATCATGATCAACTGCACGATCTGGATCTTTGAAACACTTCTTGAGCTGTGACGTGGAACACATCGTGCACCTTGGATAGTTTTTCTGGAAGTTCAAGACGATAAGCATTTTCTGCACGCCTTGAGAGGATGTTGAAAGGACCAATATATCTTGGTGCCAGCTTTCCTTTCACACCAAAACGATGAGTGCCTCTGAGGGGAGTTACACGGAGATATGCCTTGTCACCAGGTGCATAGATCATATCCCTGTGCTTGCTATCATAATAGCTCTTCTGCCGAGACTGGGGCAATCTTGAGATTCTCACGAATGATACGAACTTTCTCCCGGCTTCCTTAACAATGTCAGGGCCTAAGAGTGAACGTTCACCAGCTCCAGACCAATTGATTGGACTCCTGCATCTGCGGCCATACAATGCCTCAAATGGTGCCATGCTAGGCTTGCCTGGAAACTGTTGTTGTAGGAGAATTCAGCATATGGAAGGCAATCCTCCCATTTCATGCCAAAGGAGAGACCACATGCTCTGAGCATATCCTCGAGAATCTGATTGACTCTTTCGACTTGCCCCTGAGACTGAGGTGATAAGCTGTGCTGAACAGAAGTTTGGTGCCCAATGCTTCTTGAAAACTCTTCCAGAAATGAGAAGTGAAGATACGTCCACGGTCTGAGCTAATTTCCAATGGAACACCATGAAGAGGAACAATCTTTGTTGTGTAGAGCTCTGCTAACTGGCTAGCTGAGATAGTTTCCTTGACAGCAAAGAAGTGAGCTACTTTAGTGAGACGATCAATAACAACGAAGATTGCATCGTTGCCCTTCTTGGACTTTGGAAACCCAGTAACGAAGTCCATTTCAATCATGTCCCACTTCCACTCAGGAATTTTCAGAGGTTGGAGAAGACCGGCTGTTTTCTGATGGACTGCCTTAACACGTTGACAAATGTCGCATTCAGAAACGTATTGAGCAATTTCACGTTTCATGCAGGCCACAATACAGAGTCTTAAGATCCTGGTACATCTTTGTACTTCCAGGGTGAATGGGAGAGTAGTTTCATGAGCCTCCTTGAGAATGACATCTTTGAGACTTTGAATCTGAGGAACTGCAATGCGTCCTTCGAAGAACACAGTTCCCTTGTCATCAATTGAAAAGGACTTGAATTTATCATTGCCTTCCTTGATGTGCTCTACAATCTTCTTGATTTTAGTATCACGAAGTTGTTCAGAACGAATCTTGTCCTCGAGAGTTGGACTGGCTGTCAAGCTAGCAAGGTAACCTTGAGGGACAAGACCAAGGTTCAGCTTCTGGAATTTCTTCATGAAATGGAGGTTGGCTTTCCATGATCATGAGATTATTGCAATAGGATTTGCGACTGAGAGTGTCGTGGGATAATCACGGCAGACGTTACCGGGGGTAACTGATCTTGGGGCAAGACGACACAGGCGTTTGGGAGGGTTTAGCTAAGAGGAAAACATGATGCAACTTGATCTGGTAGCCGGCAATCGAAGTCGCCGAGTCTCCGATCTTGATATAATAGCTCAACTCTGGGATTACACTAGATGCTTGATATTAGGCGATATTGCTAGGGTTCTTAGATCTCTCTCTAAACTAGACCTAGGGGTCGGTTTATAAAGCACCCGTACCCCCTCGGCCCTAGTCTCCAAGGCGCAGCTTGAATCCTATCCGGACACCTTTATAAACCCTAACTTTCCTTACCGTAACCCACAATCCGGGTTACGAGGCCTACAAACTTTGGGCCTTCCAGAAGCTTCATTATCCTTAACCAAACTGCGCACCATGTTCTTGAGCCGGGTTACGCCTTGGAGTTGGCCTACCGGGTTTTATCCCCCATCAGTAGTCCCCAGAATAGCTTGGGCTTCACAGATCCTCCTTGAAGCGCTCGCTATTCCCTGCAAAGATATCAAACACACAGGCATATGGAGGCCGGGTTAAGATGCTTTGATATACAGCTAGGCCTTACTCCATGGTGGCCATATAGTAACCCGGGTTTTTCCCCGAACACTTTGGTTTAATTTTCCAGGTCCAAACCCTATAAAAATGCCAAGATCCATACTCGATAACCGATCCTGATATCACGGGATAGATCTCCTTCTTTCTTTTATCCAAATGCTTTGCTCAATACTTGGCGCATATCTCGCAGAATCCACGTAGATAACCATTACCCCACAATTTCCGGTTTCCGGCCGTTGAGATAGACTCACCCCCACCTTATAAATAGTGCTCAGAGGTAACCCTAAACCATCACTCCGCCTCAGTCTCCCCTTTCCTTCCTTTCTCCTTACACCCTTGCAACACCACCGCAAGAAGCACGTGCACGCCATCAAGCAAGGTCGCCGCCGGCCGCGCTCGCCCTCGAGCCATCTCGCGCCACCGTCAAGCTTCACCGTCGCGCCTTCATTCCTCTCGCCAAGAATTGCGAAGGGACATTCGAGCCACGCCGCTCGCCGCCGTCGCGCTAGACTCCAATCTCTCCAGTAAGCCTCTTGCAGCCGTTTAATTTAGCCCCGCAATTTTTCAATTCATCCAGGATCGGATCTAGGTCAACCCGTGAGTCGTTCTTCCGATTGCATCAAATTAGATCGATTCTATGCTCGCCAACTCCTTTAACCACCCGCTAGATAGTTACAACTCATCCTCCTACCATTACTAACCACCAAATCTGTAAAATCGCTCGCAAACTTTCCCATCTAGATCCATTCTCCTCAAATTTCCGCTCATTGCATTAACACCCGGAAAATCCTCCTTTTCCAGCTATTTTGCTCGCAGTAGACACATGGGCAACCATCCCCTTCCCCCAAATGCTTTTCCATACGTAAGTGACCAATAATTTCCACAATTGTACTTAACACCGAATCCTTGTAATCTCCACTTCATAGCGTGATACCCGGATAATTCTTAGCTTCATACTTTCTTGATACCTTATACGGATAATCAGACACTTCCGGGTCTTATTTCCTATGCCTCTTTTTCTTGTGTTTTGCAGGTTGATCCCATGGCTCCCAAACGATAAGGAAAACAGCCGAATCAGGCAAGGACTACCCAAACCATATCCGCCAACTGGGGGCGTTCCACAGCTACGAAGGCCAAGTTGGACGAGCTAGCCGAATTAGGAATTCTCCCTTCTCAGAAGGACATTCACTGGGGGGCGCCGGGCAACGAGACCCGGCCCACACCCGCCGATAACGAGGTAATCTGCTTCGTAGAGCACGTGACCGGGGATTCCGTCCTCCGGGTCACCTTTCTTCAGGGAGGTCTTAAGCCATTATGGCCTCCGGGTATTCGACAGGGCCTAACTCTATGTTGAATATTACCCACTTCATCGTTCTATCCGAGTCGTACTTGTGCATACCGCCAAGTTTGACTCTCTTCATCGAACTATTCCAGTGTAAGCCGTGCCGCGAAAGTGGTGACGGAGCACTTCTTACTTGCGGCGGGGTATCCATCCAACGCCGCAAGAATTCACCGATGCCAACCCTCAATTTAAACTCCCACGTCAAACATTGGCAGCTGTCTTTCTTTATTGCCACGATACCTCCCCAGACGGCGAAAAGAAACTGCCGGGTTACTCGGAAAGCCTCCTCGAACCTTCCGAGTCTTTCAATGCCTTTGCACCAGACTCAGACAGGGAGGCGATCCTTCCCTCATTAGCCAAGATAGCCATCCTCTCAGCCCAAGGCCTCCTCGGGCTAAATTTAGTAAAACATGGGTTGATTTTCGGATCCAACCCAACTCCATCCGCACCAAATTGATGTGCGAGTATTCGGGGCACACCACAGATGAACTCCGATACTCCACCAAGAGCTTTGCGACCGGCGATACCAACAAGACCATCAAGGGCTTCTTGACAGAGAAGCTAGAGGTGATAAAGGGCATCACCGGGTTACCCCCATTTACTCGGGAAAACGCGGCTCCAGCGGTAATATCCGATATTCATAACTTATTTCCACATTTTGACTTGATACAACTTCTAACCCTTAGTCTCATTCTTTTGTCTTAGGCTGATGACCCTTTCTGGAGAGTTGAACCCTCCCCCGCTTCCAGAGACCCGGAAGAAGAGGACGAGCCGGCTGATGATAGTGAAGGTATTTGCACAGAACTTGTATATCTTTACTTGTATCATTTTCCTCCCGTTTACCTCTTTTCCCACGAACACACACCCGGTTCGCAGGGCTGGAGGACGAAGGTGAGACCAACGAGGATGACCCGGAGGCAACCGAGTCTGATCAAGAAGCAACAGTTGGAGCCAAGAGGAAGGCCAGAGGGGCAGTGTCCAAGGTTCCTTTTTCCTCGTTATCCTCTGAACCTTACTCCTTTGACGCCATGCGACGACTTAACCATCAATTATCAAATTCGTCGTGCTTGAAGGATTCTCTCCCAGCCAAGCGAAGAGTAACTCGGAGCTCCTCGGGTGAAGATCCCCTTAACCCGGGCATCTCTACCCCCTCGGTCCATCGTGCCAGCGCTCCTCCGTCCCGTCCTTCCGACTCTCCTCAACGCCACCCTTCTCCTAACCATCCACGTGCCGGGCAATTCCGGGTTCCGTTAGTGGTCCCTGTGACGACCTCATCTGCTTCCAGCGGCGAGCTCCCCGCCGGATTATACCGTGAATGCCGGTAAGTTTTTGCTACATGATTTCCTTTTACGTCTGACATGTTTCCACTCAAGCCACCGTCATCACTAATAACTGCCTTTTCTCATCTTTCTTTCAGCACTCAAGTCACCGTCAGTGACCCGGAAAACGTAGAGACGGATAACCATCGGGCAGAGAAGCCGACTGAGAACGTAGACGCCGCGACTGGCGGTGATACGGCGAATAACCAGGAACAAGGCCTTGAACAATCCGCTTCCCGAGCCGCCGGATCTCCTTTCTCATCGGAACCAGTGGACGAGGAGATCGATGTTCTGGATACAAGGATGGGTTCTCCCAACCCGGGTACTCAAACTGTCCGGGTCTCGACTCCAAGGCGGGGAGAGCTCCCCCACCAGGCGACCAAGCTGCCGGCTCTTCCGGTACTCGACCCGAGGAACTGACGTTTGCCAGATGCTGGAAACCCTGCGCACTTTAAGGGCTAATGAAGAAAACATCTTGGGGACTTTAATAGCCAAACACGAGGTAAATCCGTAATGTTGCTTGTGCCCTTGTCCAGTCCCCAAGTTCCGAGTGAATTGATTCATAATTTGCTTGGGACTTTATTATACAAGCGACTAATAACTTGCCCCTCTACCCGACTAATCCTTGTTTGCATCCATGCAGTCTTTCGTGACTCAATCTGAGGAGAAACTGGCAGACGCCGCCAAGCTCATTGAGAAGGAGGTAGCTTTGCGTGAAGCAGCCGAGGCTGAGGCCATGAGGAATAGGCTGATAATGAGGAAATATAGGAAAGGGCTCACAAAGCAGAAGATGATCTAAAGCCTTTCTGTCCAATATCTGACACATATCGTGCTTTACTTGGTACGTTTCCTCCTCCGGGTTTATCCTTTGATAGATAGCAAGAGTTTTTCCCGACTTTATGTTTCCATTTTTTCAGGCCCGGACGAAGCCATGCCGGATGAGGATGACATTGCCAAGCTGAAAATATGAAGAGCGTTATCCGGCAGCTATGTGCCGGAACCAAATGGATCCTTCAGGAATTACGGTGGCCGGGTAAGGACATGTTGATCTGAAGAGGATGCTGGATGCCTTCTCCACTATTCCTGAGTGGATTTGGCACTGGAAACGCTCGTCTTGCCGGGTTGGAGTGACCCGGGGGCTTGCACTTGCCAAGGCTTATTTCCCCAAGCTCGAGCTAGTGAAGCTTATGGGCGGCTTCCCAGAGTTCAAGCTCGATGGGTCAAGTTCTCGGCGAAGGATTTTCAGGCCGTCCAAAAGGAGGTCCGTTTACCCGGCCAGCGTGATCGCTGACGACCTGGATGTTAATATCCTTGTTCCAGCATATGATGCTGCTGGTGAAGCGATTAAGTCAGATCTTCCCGAGCCGTATGATATGCTGGCTCGGTGGAAGGAGGAAGCTGCTGCGTTGAGGGCGGAGGCTGCCAAGAAGCAAGCTGAAGCCGGCTCTACCCCGCTACATCAACACCAGTCGTTCCACCTCCTGCACGGGCTGGTACCACTGATCCGGGTGCTGCTACCACCAATGATGGCAAAGGCAAGGCCAAGATGAACGCCGAGTGACATCTGATCTCTAATGCCTCTTCTTATGCACCGGTCGGCCAACATGCTGTTTAACAGTTGTATTTTGGGTGGTGCGCCTGTGCACCTTTGATATCTTTCACGGGATTTTGTAATGCACGCTAAGGTCTTGATACACTCTATGCCTCTTCCGGCCTTTTTAAATTTATCCATTATGAGCTCGTCTGTTCTCGATATCCGGCTTTCTTTATTGTTCCTTTTGTGAAACTCGATTTCCGGGTCACATGGGTGTTGACAAGCGGATTTGCTTCTAAGTCCCCAAGTCCCAAGACTCGGATATTTTGGTTTTTTGGAATTCTACAAGTAAGCAATTTTTTCTCTTTTCAAGATTTCAACTCACCCGGACCCGGATCTCCAAGTCTAGGACACTTGATCTTGAAAGGAGAACGAATTGCCTACTTCTAAACTCACAAAGATCCCTGAGTCGTTTCACACAGGATTTGAAGTTATGCTTAATAATCGTTGAGTTTCCAGCTGTTTAGCCTTGTACTCTGCATAACTTGTGGTTTAGATGACCCTTTTGACTATCTTGTACTGTAAGCCGGCTTTCGCGTGGATACCATGTTGTTACATCTATACGAAAACGTGGCCAGTCAAGCCCCGTCGCGTTTCATGGCTGACTGTAAGCGTAAGCGAACAAATAATGCCACTTTAGTGCGAGTCACATCGAGCTTAAGTAAGAATAGCCAAGAAATTTGGACTTCTTTGTCCGGTTATAAGATTGTAGCCGTACTCGTTTGCAAGTAGTCGGCCCTTATAACTCATAGGCATCATGGCCGGGTCTTTGAGTTTGTAACTGTGCTATTCAAGCGACCAGCCCCCAAGACCTAGATATACGCATCATACTGAGAGTACAGAACCTGATAATAACCATCTCTTTTCTTGATAATCACCTCTTTACTTGATATGAAAAATCTAGGTCAGCAAGCCGCCTCATTAAAAACCCGTCCAGTCCCCAAGGGTACCCTGGATAGGAAAAGAGTACGTCTGAAAACCTGCTTCCTGTTACATCGTTCAATTCCATATGCCACACAATTTTTGCTAAGTATAATGGACGTAGCTGAGCCACGTTCCACGGTCTGTCTCTTTCTTGCATAGATGAAGTGGTGTGTGAGCGGTGTCATTAACTGTGGTCGACTATTCCCTTGCATCTATCAAGTAATATGACCCATTATGCAAATTCCGGCTCATGATAAACGGACCTTCCCAGGGTGGTGATAACTTGTGCTTTCGTTCGTTCGACTGTACCAGGCGCAGATCCAGGTCTCCTTCCTGGAAGACCCGGGTTTTCACATGCCGGCTATGATACCTTCGTAAATCCTGCTGATATATGGCTGATCTTTCCAGGGCTTGTTCCCTTTGCTCTTCTAACATATCCACAGCATCTTTCCGGGTTTTTTATTCTCCGCTTTGACGTATGCTGATACTCGTGGTGAATCATGAATAATATCACTCGGTAGTACTGCCTCCGCGCCATAGACCATGAAGAAGGGTGTCATCTGAGTAGATCTATTAGGCGTGGTATTGATACCCCAAACCACAGAAGGAAGTTCTTCGACCCATGCGCCAGCTACCCTGACACAGTGGACTCGTAATCGTGGTTTTAATCCGCGAAGCAATTCTTGGTTTGCCCTCTCCACTTGTCCATTGGCCTGCGGATGAGCCACTGATGCAACATCAAGCCGGATTCCATTGTTGCCACAGAACTTCTCCATCTCACCAAGGGACATGTTGGTTCCATTGTCGGTAATTATGCTGTGGGGATACCCGAACCGGTAGATAATCCTTTTCAGGAACTTGACTGCTGTGGCTGATTCGCAATTAGTAACTGGCATAACCTCAACCCATTTGGTAAACTTATCAATAGCCCAAAAGATGTGTCTTCTTGCATGGTGACATATGAAATGGGCCAACCATGTCCATACCCCAGACAGCGAACGGCCAAGTTAACGGGATGGTCCATAACTCCGTAGCCGGCACATGGGTTTGGCGAGCGTACCTTTGACATCCGTCACACCTTGCTACCAATGGTTCCGCGTCTGCTAGAGCCGTGAGCCAGAAAAACCCGTGTCGATAAGCTTTAGCCACGAGAGATCTTGTGGACGCATGATGTCCACAGTCGCCTTCGTGGATTTCCTTGAGAATCTATCGGCCTTCTTCTGGTGCTACGCAGTGCAAAAAGACCCCTGCTGCGCTTCTCTTATATAATTCCCCATTTATGATAGAATATCCCTTTGCTCGCCTCAAAATTTGCCTTGCTAATACCTCCTGCTGTGGTAACTCGCCTCGCGATAGGTAGGCCAAAAACGGTTCTGTCCATTCGGGAATAGCACGTACAGTGGCCACAAGTCCTGAATCCGGGTCTTGATTTGCCAATTCCTCCTCTGACTCGGTTTTAACTGATGGTCGCCATAATTCATCCAGGAAAACGTTAGGTGGAACCGGCTCTCTGCGCGAGCCGAGTCTAGCGAGTGCGTCGGCTGCCTCATTCTTTCTTCTGTCTATATGCTCCACCTCATACCCGGAAAAACATCCTGCAACCCTATCAACTTCCTGCGGTATGCTGCCATAGTTGCGTCCTTTCTATCCCAAGTTCCTGACACCTGATGTACCACAAGGTCCGAATCTCCGAAACACCGTATCCTCTTGACGTTCATCTCCTTGGCTGCCCTTAAGCCGTGCAATAGGGCCTCATACTCGGCCACGTTGTTGGAACAATCGAAGTGAATTTGTAGTACGTAACTTAATTTATCTCCTTTGGGTGACGTTAGCACCACCCCAGCTCCTGATCCCTCGTATTGCTTAGATCCATCGAAGTGCATGATCCATGACTCGGAATTTGGAACCGTCGTAGTCATGCCTGTATGTGTCCAGTCGTTAACGAAATCAATTAAAGCTTGAGATTTGATTGCTGACCTGGGTTCGTAGTTGATGTGATAATCCCCCATCTCTATCGCCCACTTGGCTATTCTTCCCGTCGCGTCCGAGTTTCTGATGATATCCGACATTGGTATTGAACTAACCACTGTTATGGGGTGTTCTTGGAAATACGGCTTCAATTTCCGGCTAGCCATAAAGACCCCGAGCACCAACTTTTGCCAATGCGGATAGCGCTGCTTTGCTTCTGATAATACCTCGCTGACGTAATAGACCGGCCTCTGGACCGGATAACCCTTCCCGTCCTCTTTGCGCTCCACCACAACTACTGCGCTGACGGCTCAGGGGCCGGCTGCCACGTACAGTAACATAGGCTCTTTAGGACCCGGGGCCGCTAGTACTGGTGCTTCAGATAACTGCTTCTTTAGTGCCTCAAACGCCTCATCCGCCTCTTGATCATATACGAATTTATCTGATTTCCTCAAGAGCCGGTACAAGGGTATTGCCTTTTCTCCGAGTCGGATATGAATCGGCTCAAGGCTGCTACGCAGCCCGTGAGCTTTTGAACATGCTTCAAATTTTCCGGTTTTTTCAGACTCTGGATGGCCTTGATTTTATCCGGGTTTGCCTCGATTCCTCTCTCGGAAACGATAAAGCCGAGTAATTTCCCGGCTGGAACTCCGAACACGCACTTTGTCGGGTTAAGCTTCATCTGGTACCTCCTCAAGTTTTTGAACGTCTCCTTTAGATCATCGATAAATGTCTCCGCCTTCCTGGTCTTGATGACCACATCGTCCACATAGGCATGAACGTTGCGTCCAATTTGGTCCTTGAAGCACTTTTGAATACACCGTTGGTAAGTTGCACCGGCGTTCTTCAATCCAAACGTCATAGTTTTATAACAGAAGGCCCCAAAAGGGGTTATGAATGATGTTTTCTCCCAATCCTCCCTCTTGAGCTTAATCTGATGATACCCGGAATATGCGTCCAGGAAGCATAATAGATCGCTTCCAGCTACTGCGTCTATAATCTGATCTATCCTTGGTAGCGCGAACGGATCCTTTGGGCAATGCTTGTTGAGACTCGTGAAATCAATGCACATCCTCCACTCATTGGTCTTTTTCATCACTAGAACCGGGTTTGCCAACCAATCCGGGTGAAATACTTCCATGATAAAGCCGGCTGCCAATAGCCGAGCGATCTCTTCGCCTATGGCCTTCCTTCTTTCCTCATTCATTTTCCTCAAACCCTGCTTCACGGGCCTGGACTTGGGATCCACATGTAAACTATGCTCGGCCAGCTCTGTAGGGATACCCGGCATGTCACTAGGTGTCCAGGCGAATACGTCTGCATTTGAACGAATAAACTCGACAAGTGCCTTCTCCTGCTCTTTTCCCAAATTGGACCCTATGGTAAATTGCTTAGTGGAATCACCTTCGACAAAATCTACCTTCTTGGTGTCTTGCGCTGCCTTGAATTTTGCTCTCTCGTCCTCAGTATTCGGCTTTTTCAGGGCTGTTCTATCATCCGGATTTACTTGAGACCGGTAATATTCGAGTTCTTCCTTTCTGCACGCTTGCTCGGCCATTACTGAATCTCATTCATCACACTCAGCCGCTATATCCCGGTTCCCATGTATGGTGATAGTTCGTTTAGGACCCGGGATCTTGAGCTGTAAATACACATAACACGGCCTAGCCATGAATTTAGCATAAGCCGGTCTTCCAAACAGTGCGTGATAAGGACTGCGCAATTTGACCACCTCGAACGTGAGCCACTCAACTCGATAATTATCCGTTTATTCTCCGAAAGCAACCTCAAAGGTGATCTTTCCCTCGGGGCTCGCTGAGTGACCCGGCACGATCCCATGAAAGACTGTCGAACTTTTCTGTAACTGGGACTCTTTGAGACTCATCCGTAAGAAGGTTTCCCAATAAAGGATGTTGATGCTACTTCCACCGTCCATCAGGACCCTTTTCAGTTCGTAACCATTAACCTGTGGAGCAACCACCAATGCCAAGACTCCTGGACGCTCTACTTTTTCCGGATGATCTCTTCTACTCCACGTTACCTCTTGTTCCGCCCATCTAAGGTATCCCGGCGCGGCCGACGAAACCGAGTTTGCCGCTTGCTTTAATGTCTCCTTGTTCCTGCTAGAAGTTCCTGTAGTATGCACATGATATTGTCCCTTTAAATCAGGCGTACGTACCATACCGATGAAGATGTTGATCCGGCCGATTGTCACGACGGATCCGGATTCGAGATGACCCGATTCTGGCCCCCAGCCGGAATCGTCCACCGTCTTTTCTCCTTTGTGATCGATGTAGATTTCGCCGACGACAAGATTCTCCATGTTCTTCCGAGCTTCTCCCGTGATGTAAACACCTTTGGACGCAGGCCCCACGGTGGGCGCCAACTGTCGTGGGATAATCACGGCAGACGTTACCGGGGGTAACTGATCTTGGGGCAAGACGACACAGGCGTTTGGGAGAGGGTTTAGCTCAGAGGAAAACATGATGCAACTTGATCTGGTAGCCGGCAATCGAAGTCGCCGAGTCTCCGATCTTGATATAATAGCTCAACTCTGGGATTACACTAGATGCTTGATATCAGGCGATATTGCTAGGGTTCTTAGATCTCTCTCTAAACTAGACCTAGGGGTCGGTTTATAAAGCACCCGTACCCCCTCGGCCCTAGTCTCCAAGGCGCAGCTTGCATCCTATCCGGACACCGCTTATAAACCCTAACTTTTAATCCGGGTTACGAGGCCTACAAACTTTGGGCCTTCCAGAAGCTTCATTATCCTTAACCAAACTGCACACCATGTTCCTTGAGCCGGGTTACGCCTTGGAGTTGGCCTACCGGGTTATTATCCCCCCATCAGAGAGCATCGGCCATAACATTAGCCTTGCCTGGAGTGTAAGAAATGGTGAGATCAAAGTCTTTAATCTTTTCAATCCATCTCCTTTGCCTGAGGTTCAGATCCGGCTGAGTGAAGATGTATTTCAGACTCTTATGATCGGAAAAGATTTCAGTTTTGTTACCCAACAAGTATCGCCTCCATTTCTTGAGGGCAAACACAACTGCTGCAAGTTCAAGATCATGTGTGGGATAGTTTTGCTCATGTGCATTCAACTGACGTGAAGCATAAGCCACAACTTGACGTTCTTGCATAAGAACTGCTCCTAGACCTTGGAGAGATGCATCGCAGAATATCTGGAAAGGTTTGGTCGTATCTGGGCCAACCAGAAAAGGTGTAGAAGTGAGTTTAGTCTTCAAGAGATTGAAACTTTCATCACATTGTGGAGTCCAAACGAACTTCTTGTCCTTCTTTGTGAGATCAGTGAGAGGTTTGGCAATCTTGGAAAAGTTTTGGACGAAACGACGGCAATAGCTAGCCAAGCCAAGAAAACTTCTGACTTGCTTCACCGTCTTAGGAGGTTTCCAATCAACAATTTCCTTAACCTTTTCCGGGTCAAGGGCTATGCCTTTGGCAGAGATGATATGACCAAGATATGCAACTTCTGGAATCCAGAACTCACATTTGGAGAACTTGGCATACAAACGATGCTCGCGAAGTTTCATGAGAGTGAGACGAAGGTGTTCTCCATGCTCTTCCTCGGATTTTGAGTAGACTAGAATGTCATCGAGATATACCACAACGAACTTGTCGAGGTATTCATGGAAGACAGAATTCATGAGTCTTGAGAACGTTGCCGGTGCATTGGTGAGACCAAAGGACATGACGGTGTATTCATACAGACCGTACCGAGTGGTGAAAGCTGTCTTTGGAATATCTTCCTTTCTGATCTTAATTTGATGGTAACCCATCCTCAAGTCCAACTTTGAGAATATTGAGGCTCCAGCAAGTTGATTAAAAAGATCATCGACACGAGGAATTGGATACTTGTTTTTTATGGTTTTCTCGTTGAGAGGACGATAGTCAACCACGAGTCTTTTGGTTTGATCCTTCTTGGCAACAAACAGAGTTGGGCAACCCCAAGCGGAGGAACTAGGCTGAATGTAACCTTTCTCCATGTACATATCCATTTGCTCCTTCAACAATTTCAGTTCAGGAGGAGCTATCTTGTATGGATGCTTAGAGATTGGAGCAGTACCTGGTTCAAGCTCGATCACGAACTCAACTGCTCTGTCCGGAGGCATCCCTGGCAACTCTTCTGGGAAGACGTCAGGGAATTCACAAACCACCGGAACATTTTCAATTGCAGGAAGAGGTTTTGCATCGAGGTTGAACAGCTGAACAGAACTTGATCCATATTGAGAATAGACTATCTGGCCTGAAGGGTGAGAGAGAGTTATTGACTTTTGAGCACAGTCAATTTTAGCGTTGTGGGTCTTCAACCAATCCATACCCAGAATGACATCAATATCAGAATTTCCCAGCAACATGAGTGAAGCAAGGAATATGCGACCTCCACTTAGGATTTGATTGTCCATGCTTATCTTGGAAGTAATCATTTTAGTCCCCGGAGAGTGAACATAGATTTGATTGCTTAGTGGAACCAGATCTAGGTTGTACATTGTAGCAAAGATCTTTGACACAAACGAATGCGATGCTCCAGTATCAAACAACACTTTAGCTGGAAAAGAGTTTACGGGTAATATACCGAGAACGACGTCAGCAGCTTCCTCAGCTTTGTCGGCCTTGATATGATTCACCCTCGCGGTCCTCCCGACAGGCTTGTTGTTGGAGTTGAAGGCTTTAGCCGGGGGAGCACGAACCATTGCCTGGTTGGTGTTGGGGCGAGGAGGTGGAGGTAGCTGCCTCTGAGTGCAGTTATCAGCATAGTGTCCAGTATCCTTGCACTTGAAGCAAGTGACGACACGAGAAGGACCTGGCCTTGGCTGCCCCACTGGAACCCTCTAACTCTGCATCTGAGCTGGGTTGGGTGGGCGGGGAGCAAAGCCTGGAGAATTTTGGGCATAAGGAGCCCGAGTGACGGCAGCATTTGGCACCCAGATGCGGCACTTCTGCGGAGGGGTGGTCATGTTGGAGGAGGAACCACCCTCACGCGAGTGCTTTCGGGACTCCTCGAACGCCTTGCGCCCATTCTCCTCATTGAGCGCGGTGTTCACGAGCTCCTCGAAGTCCTTGCACTTGATGTTGGTGAGAGCGTACTTCAGTTCCGGGTTAAAACCTCGGCGGAACCTTGCCATCTTCTTGGCTTCAGTGGACACCTCATCACCAGCGTATCGAGCGAGACGATTGAACTCGTTCTGGTAGCCAATGACGTCCAGCTTGCCCTGCCCGAGAGAGCAAAATTCCTCACGCATCCTTTCCATGAGACCATCTGGGATGTGGTGCTTCAGGAAGGCCTCCTTGAAACATCCCCAGGTGATAGGATAGCCAGCTCTCATGGTCTGGTAGTTCTCCCACCAGGTAGCTGCCTGACCCTTCAGTAGGTAGGTGGCATACTTGACTTTATCCTCCTCAGCAACGTGAGCAATGTCCAGAGCCCTGGCCATCTCCCTGATCCAGTCATCAGCATCCAGAGGCTCACGTGTTGCCACGAAAGCTCTCGGCCCCATGCTCAGAAACTCCTTGATGCTGACTCGCGGAGCATTCTGGTTGTTGTGCTGGTTAGCCTGGATCTGCGCCATCTGAGCCACGACCTGAGTCATCTGAGTCAACAGCTCCGTGAGCGGAGGTGGTTCAGGAGGGTTGCTCCTTGTTGGCGGCATCCTGAATAGACATTCATTTTCGCACAACAACAGAAAAAAGATAGACTTGGTAACCGAAAGATAGATTATTCCGACGCATGAATAGATAACCAACAGGTACATCATCACATGTTCCAATACATCAGAATATCAAACACACCAATACATGGTTCGAAAGACAAAGGATAACTAAACATAGCTAGGAATGGATACATCGGTACTCCCATGCTCATCACGCAGGACGGCGGTGAGTAGTACGACGAGAGATACGGTGTGGAGGAATCCCACGGAAGTAGTAGGAAACGACGATCCACGTAGATCGGGACTGCTCTGAGAGCAACTCTCGGTGTGGTGAAGTAGAAAGCGTCGTCTCCCTGTGCTCCAAAGCATGGAATCCCAGTGTAACCAGCTCTAAGGTTGAGGAGTGGACCTCTGATCGGCTCGTAACCTCCAGCATCTGGTAAACTACGTCCAATGTCTGATGGAAACGTGCAAAGCGCTCATCTCCAACAAAGTCTGTGGTGTACGTAGCCAAACGAGTCAAAGCCAGGTAGAGCTGCTCCCTGACTGAGGCTAACTCCTGAGAAAGTGTGGTGGCAACAGCGTCACTGTGCCTCACAAACTGAGCGGTGGTGTGCAGCCTGGTGTTATCATGCTTGTAGACATCCAGGTTGTCGTAGAGGGTGAAGTGAGCTCCCGCTGACGTGATGTAACCACGGGGGATGTGGCGATAGATAGAATCGTCAAACCCCCAGTAGTCAGCACGGAGGACGGTGAGACGCACGTAAGCTGCCTGCTGCATGGCCATATCCACTGTGGAACCTACTGCCTCGTAGCGGTGGACAACGCTCATGCCATCATCTGACAGAATGTAGACGATAGCCTGGTAGTAGGTCTGGTCAAACTCTCGCTGCTGCTCGTAGACCTGGTACTCTGGTGCCCAATGGAACCCCAGATAGGTGACCATGTCTCTCAGCATCTCCGGATAACCGGGGGTGCTCTCACAACGAGTCATCCGAACCACCTGCGGGAAGAACCTGAGATCCATCTGCAGATGATCGGGGAAGTTTTGATTAGACGCTGGTAGAGAACTGAAGTGGAAAGCAACAACAAGGTTCAACGGACGATAAGGATGTTGAAAAGAACAGGATATTGAAGCAACATCGGGAAACACGAGACCAAAAACTCCAGAGGTACTACGGAGAACCCAAAACACGTGAAATCCTAACTTGAAAGTTTAGGTGAGAACAGAAAACAACGTTGCACTTCCTTACCAGAAAGGGTGGGTGGGTGGGGAAAGAAGAAAAATGGCAGAATTCCTACTCTCACGTTTCATTTTTCCTATATACCTACAAAATAGTTTCTAGACTCAACTGCGACCAGTAAAAAGGGATCCTACATGCAGACAGGCTCTGATACCATTTGTCGCACCCGGACTTCTAAAGGATACTCGCCGTTCCGTTGAACAGTAGTAGGTTGGATTACGGGGCTTACCGGCACCCGCGTCCTCTTACGAGTAGGCCAACACACGTATGTGTGACAACCAACCCCTATCTGTTCAGCGTCGACGTAAACTATCCCATAGAAATCAGGACACTACCATTGACGTACTTCATACCATACACACATGGTACGTCAATGGCTTGTAACAGAATGATAGCACAACATATCTCTAAGACACAAAAGAATGAAATAAGTTGCAACTGGCCCTCACTAGGGCAGAGAATAGCAAATACAATCATCGAGAGGACACATGTCCCAACATAACATCATTACATCTCAGCGGAAGCATTCAAAGGGTCTGAGTACAGACAAAATCAAATAGGCTTAAAAAGCCGGAAAACTGAAATAAAGACGGAGCCCATCCACGATGTCTCGGATCCTGCCCGGGTCCGCTAACTACTCGTCAGCAGCCTCGTCAAACTCCACGTAGTAGCCGTCACCTGGATCCTCGTAAGCGTAGTCTGCGGAAACCACAGCCCCAAAGGGGTCAGTACATAGACGTACTGGCAAGCAAGACTCACAGTTCACCAAGGGTAACCCGTCAACACCAAGTACAGAGTCCTTGGGTTCAATGGAAGGAAGGTGATATAACAGATGCTGCAACTGGCTGCGCTAACCAACTACAGAGATTCTAACAATTCCAACTAACAGAAAGGAGATAAGATCGAGTATTGTAACCAATTGAAAGATAACATCAAACAAACCCATCTTGGATCTCGCCCCTTATCCAAAGAAGCAATCCGAGGAGAACTCACGCAGTTGGATTAAAGATGAGTCAAGTTATTGTGACAATAATCCTATTACTAGTCAAGTGGTTAATCATGGGGTGTGAGATTGTGAATCATTAGGTTTAAGTTGTCCTGAGTACTTGTTAGCCAGTACTTTCACCAAGTTAACCATAACCGCGGAAAACACGGCTTCTCGAGAAGATTTATCCCTGCAGGGTTGCACCAATTTGGCCGTACACGTATGAATAACCCGCCAGATGGGATGCCTCCCACCAAGCGGGGCACTCAACACAACTCAACTCTTCTTCGCATCAAGCCCAAAGCACCTTGGGCGCACGGCTAATCAAGCCCCGAAGAAAAGGGACCCTCATAGCACTCTAAGACCGTGTCCCCCTATATGCCGACTACGAAAGTTCCACCCTGCGCTGGGCTCGCAAAAACATGCATGCGGCAAATGGAAAACACGAACTAAATGTGATGATTTGGACGAGATGCGAACCGAATCAAATTGAGGGGGGCTCCCATACTCGCTTCCCACATGCGGGTAGTGCGCTCATCATGGATCAGTAGACAAGACCCTTTTCCTATTAGGGTCGACACTAGCAGGCCTCAAAACCACACAGGGCCTCCTGCCGGTGCCTTATCATCAGATTATTATTAACATTAGCATTAGCAAGTTTGATTGATTAAACATCGAGCCCCCAGAACAATAATAATGATAGTAACTGAAAGTAACGGGTAACAGACTCGAGCAAAACACTCTAAGCATGCTAGTAAGACACTGGCTCAATCAATAGGGTTGTAGGAGTGGTGGTGAGGCAATATCAGGGTTAAAGGATTCATGTGATAGGTTCGTAACAGAAACAACTACCACTAAGGCTGGCAGAAATAGACAACGGAAAGTATCGGTAACCAGGGTTGAAAGGAACACAATGGTTCATGTGAGTGATCACTTGCCTGCAAACTCAACAGCCGGGTACTGAGCTAGATCCTCAGAAGGGGTGCTGTAAAGATCGTCTGTCTCAACGTCGTCGTCTATTCGAGAAGAAGCAAACAAACAAGGCAGAAATATAAACAATCAATATCATGACATAGTGCACAATCATGGGATGATGCATGTCAATTTATTAGATGCATCAAAATAAACTAAGTGACATGGTAACACAATTTAAATGGTTCCATATGCAATTGGATTGCATATGGAAAAGATCCATGACTTAAGTGGAAACAAATGGTCTACAATTTATTACCATGTGAAAGTTGTTAGCATGATGCATGCATGATGATAATAACAAAATAACAACAATAGATGCAAGTGGTAAAAGAATAAAACAAGTTTGGAAAATATTGGTTAAGTTTGGAAAGTTTGGTTACTTAAACATGTCACACAAACAATTGTTGTCTTCATCTAGTTAAAGGGTGCAAAACAATTAACAAAATTTATATTTAAAAAGAACATCAAATTTTAGTTGGATTACATGTTTCAAATATTGAAATTGGAATTAGGATGAATTTATTATGACTGAAACAATATTAAACAAGTTTTAATTGAATTTAAAACAAGTTTGAATTTTATTTGAATTTTATTTGTTTCAAAACATAAATTCAAACTCACATTTGAAAAGTTCACACTTTGATGGTTTGAACATAATTTGCATGTTCAAAAATATTTTATATTGAGCAAGTTATGATTTTATCAAATTTAAATGAATTAAACAAGTATTAAATTATTTAGGCAATTTAAATTATTCAAACCATGACACAAAATTTATATTTGAATAGGTTATTCAAAATGGTATGGAAAACATATTTTATTTGCATTTATTGGATTAATAATGAATTAGTTATTGAATTTAGCAAATTGCATTTGAATTATTTGAATTCAAATTTGAATTGCATTTTGAAATTTCAAAACAGGAAACAAATGATGCCAAAAGATAGAGAATTTGATTTAGACTAGCACACATATTTTATTTTCATTTTTTAGAGTTATAAACTAAAGTTATAGTCATTTGAATTCCAGGGACCAAACTGTAATTTTATTGGGCCTTGATTAAAATGGAAACGTGCAGAAAACTTTTGTTACGCGTATCAACTTAACCACGGCCAATGCCCGTGGGCCACTGGCCCTGGTGTGCTGGCGTGGCAAGGGAGAGGCTGACAGGGGGCCCACCCTGTCAGCGCTTGGCCGCAAAAAGCTGGGATTTTATCCCGGGGGAGCGAGGGATCGAACCCGCGATCTCCCCCCCGCTGCGCGCAAGCCTGTACAGTGCGGTAGATGCGTTCCGTTGTCAGATACAGCGTCGCAGCTAGGTTAAAGTTCAGATCTGCGTTATCTGAACTTTGCTGACGCGCGCGCAAGGCTGCACTTCGTCAGAGCTGCGGTCGTCGGCGGTGAGCCGTGGTGGCTGTGCTACGGTGGGTGCTGGATCTGGTGGTGCCATGCGCAGCAGATGCGTGCACGGATGCACAGAGAGGAAAAGAGGAGGTGATCACGTGGCTCACCACCGGTGTCGCCGTTGCAGAGGCGCGGAGACGATCTCGTCGGCGACAACAGCGGCGATCCCGGGGACGGCGGCGAGGCTACAGTCGATGGCGAGCTCCTCTGCGATGTCCAATCGGAAGAGGAGATGGTGGCGAGTCGGTTCCAGGTGTTAGGTGGCTAGGTGGGTGGCTGCTGCGGCGGTTGTCATCGGAGATACAGAGGTGACCTCGCCGGCGAGGAGGTAAAGTGGTTGGAAATCGAAGGGAGAGGGGAATTGCGGCGGCGATCTCGATGGAACAGGAACCCTAGTGCTTAGGGCACGGCGCCAGGGGGTCTAGGCTACTTATAGGCCACTGGGGAGCCTCCTGGCCGTCGGAGTGTGCCGTACGGCGACGTGGCACGGTGGATTCGCCGCCGTACTTGGGACAGATGGTGGGCGCGCCGAGCGAAGCGGTATCGGGCCGGTGGGCTGCTGCGCGCGAGGGATAGCTGCTTCGGTGGGCTGGGCTGGTTAGGTTAGGTGCTGCGCGCGCAACGTTTTCCTTTTTTTTTCTTTTTTGCTTTACTGTTTTTTTTTTGTAGCAATAGAAAATGGAAACATTTGATAGTTTTTGGAGTTGATAAAATCTTGGAAAAATTCCTGTGGGCTTGTAGGTTCAAAACTCTACCACTTTACAACTTAGTTTTTGGAAAACCAAATTTTTGGTTGCTGTTTGCCAACTGATTTGAATTTGAATAATTTGCAACTAATTGATTAATATTAGAAAACAACAAATTTAATAGGGTAAACCCTATTATTAATTTGGATTAACTTATTGGAATGGTTTGTTAGTTTTCATGACTTGGAATTGGGTGCTGTTTGAATTTGAATTTAAGTTTTTTTAAAATGTGATTTGGATTTAATTGGTTGACTAAAACCATTAACTTAACAAGTGAGCATATGGAATAAAAGAAAACAATTTGGTTGTTTTTATTGGTGATTTTTATTTCAAATGTTGTAACAGAGCAAGTATGGAACAAATGTTTGAAATAATTTGAATTTGAGATGTGAAAACAATTAAGAACAGATGGAACACAAATAGTAAACAATGCAAACAAATAATTAAACATGATGACATGATGCAATACTTGAATTCAAACACGAAACAAAACATTCTAGGGGATATTTTCATACTTGGGATGTTACAGGTCTTTTCCCGCAACATCCGTGAGCTATATCACAATGTTTGGGTGTCCGGGGACAATTTCATTGATATATCTTGCATTCATTAAAACTCGTCGATTTGGAGCTATCTCGCAGTTTTCGTGAGCTATAGTACCCTGTTTGGAGGCCCGGAGACAATTGCAAGGGCATTTCAGGCATTTATTAAAACTCAGTGACTAGGTACTATCTCACAGTTTTCATGAGGTATAGCACACTATTTGGGGGTTAGGGGACAATTTAATGGGTATTTCTGGCATTTATTAAAAATCGTCGATTTGGTCCTTTGTCGCAGTTTTCCTGAGCTATAGCACACTATTTGGGGGTCAGGGGATAATTAAATGGGTATTTCTGGCATTCATTCAAACTCGTCGATTTGGTCCCTTCTCAAAGTTTCTGTTAGCTATAGCATTTCATGTGCGTTTATTGCTATAGTACACTTTTGGGTGTCCGGGGATAATTTCATGGGCATATCTGGCATTCATTCAAACTCATAGATTTGGTTCTTTCCCGCAACATCCGTGTCGGGGGGTTACCCCCGAGTAGGGTAAAGGCGACTGATAAAGGCAAGGGTCAGAATGGAAGTTTGCCCGAGTAGCGTTCTACCCGGCAGCTTGCTACCCGGTCGAGTGCTACTCGGTCGTACAGAAGGAAGACCAGAAGAAGGAATCAGTCAAGTTACTCCCGTACGAGTAGAAGAGATGGCCCGAGTAGAATTGGCGGGAACCTACTCGGGCAGAAAGTCAAAGGAGCCGTTCTGACACAGGATCCCGCGTATCCTGGGTCCGTACTTGGCAGCATTCGAACTACTGTTCACGTGGGGCCAACTGACTGACAGTGACAACATGGAAGCAGGCGGTGGCAGGATAAGGGGGGCCTACTCTGTGCCTAGGTACAGTGATACCAGTCTGTCCCCTAGTTTTGCCCAACGACTTTACAGAAGCAGCCAAGATCAACGACCAAAGCTGTCAGCCCGTACTCGGAGAAAGGACGGTGTGCACACTATGTCGACACTTGTCTAGATTTGGACGTATCCGGCTGGGCACCGTATATATAAGGTGCCCCGCCGCCTCCTGCGCGAGGCATGCTCATACGTGCTCACTTGGAACCCTAGAAACCCTAAGTTCTTGACCTAGTTCTACTCGGGAGCATAGAGAGGCTACTCGGTAGTGATACCATTTGTACTGTGGCTACTCGGTGAGACATCATAATACATAGAGAAAGGCAGGAGTAGGGGTTTTACCTCCTCACGAGGGCCCTGAACCTGGGTACATCGTGTTGTTTGCAGTGTGTGGATCTTACCTCACGCGGCTACTCGTCGCGTGATCCCTCCCCGAATACCTCCAGCGTCCATCGTTCCCACATCTTTAGCCATCCCATGGCATCTGCCGTGACACCACCACGACAGTTGGCGCCCACCGTGGGGCAACCAGCGGCGCTGGCTGGAGTTTCTGTTCGGACGGGATCTTCTTCAGCGGAGCGCGTGGTCTGTGGCCTTGTCCACAGGTTCGGCTCCTTCGACTTCGTCCCCGACAATGCAGGCGATTTCGGCGGCAAGGCTATGCCGGAGGGCGGCACGGTGATCTCCTTCGGATCCCACCTCGTCTACGTCGCCACCGCCGTCGTCAACGAGTTTCCGGAGGAGGTGCTGGTGGCTGAAGACCCTCCTGCCGTCATCGCTGCTCGCGGGAGGCCTACGCGCTTCTCCGCGGACAGCGTTGAGGTGATGGTGGCTGGCCAAACCGTGAACGCTGGCAAGGGTGCTACGGGCGCTTCGGCCGTCGTCAACGACCCTGCTGGCTCGAGCGCTGCTGGGAAGCAGCACAAGCCCTACGAAAAGGAGAGCAACCGCATCCCTGGTCTCTCTACTACTCCGACCATCCCTGCGTCCGCGGGAAGGCTTGGTATGTTGCCTCCCACCGACCTCGAGCTCTTGAGCATGAAGGAGGAGCTTGAGAGGGAGCGCCAGGCGCTTCTTGCCGAGCAGGCGGAGTTTGAGAAGATTAGGCTAGAGCTTAGTCTGGATCAGCTCGAGTACAACAAGGCACATGGCTTCACGCCAATTGTTAGGCATGCTAGCAAAGTAGGTCCTACTCGCCGCAACTTAGGCGCCGAGATGGCGACAGTTGTAGAAGCTCCTAGCTAGTCAGCCACCGCAAACACTTCCAACAGGCCCAGATACAGCACCCCCGCCAAAACACTTAGGGCTGCGGAGGCAGTAGCTGCAGAGTTGCCTCGTCTTGAGGGCGACGCGCGTATTAGGCAGCAAGAACGCCTCAATGAGTTGGTGTTGGAGGCCGCAAGGCAGAATGAGGAGTTCCGGAAGGCAAACCCGGGTGCTGGCGGCTCGCAGGTGGTGCATTCGGGTGCGGCTAGATCTACGGATCAGGCCTCATCCCCGCACCCCAGTCGCGAGAAGGACCGCAGTCGCACCTCGGGTGGAAACAGGCAAATGCAGGTGTATGACCCGACTGACGCCGCGAAACAGTTAGCTGTGCAGCGTCGGTCCGGCCGAGAACACAACTCTGCTGGAGCAGGCTTGCAAGCCCATAAAGCTCAAAGCCGAACGCGAGGAGGAGATCGTCCGAGTACTTCTCGGCAGCAGGCTGCTCAGCCTACTCGGCCGAGGCCTCGTCAGGCAGCTCCTGCTCGGCCGCGTGCGGCTGACCGAGTAGCCAACCTGGAGGAGCAGCCTGAGGCCATGGAGGAGGACAGATATGATGATGGCAACTCGGCTATGGGCCTAGCCGGGTATGATGCTGAGGAGGTCAATGCAGTAAATGTTGGAGACAGTGGTGGCCAAAGGCAGAAACCTGCTGGAGCCTACGGGCAGAACCAGAACCAGGGCCAAGGCAACAAGAAGCCATTCCGCGCTCCTCAGTCGAGTAGCGGTAACACCGAGCAGCCGAAGAAGTTTGTCTTTGATGACATGAAGGATGGCCCGTGCAGCTTCCACACTCATCATCCCTCAAGGCCAGCGAATCATACTACTCGGCAATGCGAATGGTGGGAGATAATCAAGAGTGATGGCTTGCCTCCTCCTCCTCCTCTGCCAGCCGCAACTGCTCCTGTTCAGCCTACTCGCGCACCCGCAGCTCGGCCTCCAGTGTACCCGGAAGAGAGAATGTGAACCAGGTGGCTTTAGGAGCTAACCGCAACTTCAACAATGATGGCTACCGCAACAACAACAACAACTACAACCGCAACAACTACAGAGGCAACAACAGCAACTACCAGGGCAACAACAGCAACACGGCAACAATGGGGGCAATGGCTCCAATCAGTACCAAGAGCACCATGAGAGTTACATGATCTTCACTTCGGAGCCAGTCGACAAGCAGTCGCAGCACAGGCGTGCCATGGAAGTCAATGCAGTGATTCCGGCTGTTCCTCATTACATGTACTGGTGCGACCAAGAGATCAGGTGGTCCGAGTAGATCATCCCAAGGTGATGCCCAACCCGGGTACTTATGCTTTGGTGCTGGATCCAACCTTCCTGGGTCCCGAGAAGAATGTGAGGTTCAGCAAGGTGCTGATCGACAACGGCAGCAGCATCAACATTGTGTACAAGGATACACTCGAGAAGCTTGGCATGACGAGAACACGATGCTGCCCAGCAAGCCACTTTCCATGGGATTGTGCCCGGGATCTCATCCAACCCGATTGGCCGAGTGTGGATTGATGTGCTATTCGGCACCCGGGAGAACTGTCGCACAGAGCGCCTGCAGTTTGAGGTGGTTGACCACCAGATCCCCTACCATGCTCTACTCGGCAGGCCTGCTCTGAGCAAGTTCATGGCTTCCACATGTTGCATATCTCAAGATGAAGATCCCTGGTCCCAATGGATCATCACTATTGCTGGCGACTACAAGAAGTCCATCGAGTGTGCATCAGCTAGCTCCAAGCTGGCAGAGTCCATGGTGATCGAGGCGAGAGAAGAAGAAGATCTATGAGGTGGTGGCTTTGGCTCAGTCTGCACAAGCTGGTGCGCAAGGCGTGCCGAGTACCCAGCAAGGTACTGCCTTCCAGGCTGCCAAGGAGACGAAGAAGATCCAGGTCGACCCTGAGTTCCCCGACCGTGTGGCCATCATTGGCTCCGGGTTGGAGGAGAAATAGGAAAGCGCGCTCATCCACTTCCTCCGTGAGAATCGGGATGTTTTCGCCTGGACTAATGAAGATTTACCAGGAGTCCCGAGGGAGTTGGTTGAGCACTCTTTGCATGTGCGTCCTGATGCCAAGCCCGTGAAGCAGGCTATGCGCCGTTTCGGAGATGAGAGAAGGAAGGCCATTGGTGATCAGATCACCAAGCTGCTGATAAGTAACTTCATCATGGAGGTGCTGCACCCGGACTTGTTGGCCAACCCGGTCATGGTCGAGAAGAAAAAGGAAGATCCAAGGCTGCTACCGCATGGCGTATGTGCGTCGACTACACCGACCTGAACAAAGCATGCCCCAAGGATCCTTTCCTGCTACCTCGCATCGATCAGGTGATCGACTCCACTGCTGGTTGTGAACTGTTGTCTTTCATTGATGCCTACTCTGGTTTCCACCAGATTGCACAACCCTGCTGATCAAATAAAGACTGCTTTCATTACCCCGTACGGGGCTATTGCTATCGTGTCATGTGTTTTGGCTTGAGGAATGCGGGTGCAACCTATCAGAGATGCATGCAGAAATGCTTGCATGATCAGCTCGGCAAGAATGTGCAGGTGTACGTAGATGACATTGTCATCAAAACGAATAAAACACATACTCTGCTTGCCGATCTTGAGGAAACCTTTGCTAACCTACGCAAGTACAAAATGAAGCTGAATCCGAGTAAGTGTACCTTTGGTGTACCAGCTGGAAAGCTACTCGGTTTTCTGGTTTCTAGTCGGGGCATTGAAGCCAATCCTTCAAAGATAAAAGCTATTGAGAGCATGTCTTTGCCGAGATCACTGAAGGATGTGCAGAAGTTCACAGGTTGCTTGGCATCTCTGAGCCGTTTTCTCGGTCGAATGGGCGAGAAGGCCCTGCCTTTATACCAGCTGATGAAGAAAAGTGACAAGTTTGTTGGACTCCGCAAGCGGACGTGGCATTCAACGAGCTGAAGGCAATGCTGGGTAGCGCTCCCATCTTGGCTAGTCCGCTACCCAAGGAGCCAATGCTGGTGTACATTGCTGCGACTAACCGAGTAGTCAGCGTGGTGATTGTGGTGGAGCGAGAAGAAGAAGGCAAAAGTGTGCAGCGCCCTGTGTACTATCTGAGTGAAGTGTTGTCGAGCTCCAAGCAGAACTACCCGCATTACCAGAAGATGACCTATGGTGTGTACCTGGGCGCCAGGAAGCTGAAGCATTTATTTCCAAGAGCCCCATCACGGTTGTGAGCTCTGCTCCCATCTCGGACATCATGGGCAACAAGGAGGCGAGTGGCCGAGTAGCAAAGTGGGCAATTGAGCTAGCCGCGTATGCCCCGTACGCGAGAAGAGAAGCCATCAAGTCTCAGGTGCTGGCGGAATTTCTTGTCGACTGGGCCGAGATGCAGTATGAACCTCCTGCTCCAGTCTCAAACTACTGGAAGATGCACTTTGATGGCTCGAAGGTGAAGGAAGGGCTCGGTGCTGGCGTAGTGCTCACGTCACCCAAGCGAGATCAGCTCAAGTACGTGTTGCAAATTCATTTCAAGGCCTCCAATAATGTTGCCGAGTACGAAGCAGTCATTCATGGCTTGCGAGTAGCCAAGGAAGTTGGAGTGCAGCGCATCATTTGCTATGGTGACTCTGATTTGGTGGTGCATCAAGTTTCTGGCTTGGGATGCTTTGGACGCCAACATGGCATCATATCGCTTCCTGGTGCAGTCTATGACTGGATTCTTCGAAGGCTGCGAGTCCAACACATCCATCGAGCAGAGAATGAAGCAGCAGATGAGCTGTCCAAAACTGGGATCTTCTCGGCAGTACATCCGGCAGGGATCGCCTTGGAGCATTTGAGGAAACCATCTATCAAGCCGTCCCCCAACTCGGAGTCTATCTTCGTTCCTTCTCTGCCAAGTGAAGAAGCTGAGCCCATGGATATCGACTGGGAGAGTGCAGCACAGAACCCGGAGACTGCCGTTCTCTACTCGGGGACTGCCACTCCCTACTCGGGGACTGCCATTCCCTACTCGGGGACTGCCACTCCCTACTCGGGGACTGCCACTCCCTACTCGGGGACTGCTATTCCTTACTCGGGGACTGCCACTCCATACTCGGGGACTGCTGTCCTTAATCCAGAGGTTGTTGCATTCATTGAGGAGGTTCTCGCTAATCGGTCAGGGCTTCAAAGAGCTGCTCCCAATCCTCCTGCTCCTCCTATACAGCAGCAAGTACCTGTTCCAATGGAATTGGACGAACCAGTGTTTCCTACGCGGGAGACACCGAGTTGGGCTTTGCCCATATTATCCTTTCTAAGGGACGGTACCTTGCCAGAGATGAAGTCACGGCAAGACAGATTCAGAGAAGGTCCAAGGGCTATGCAATAGTAAGAGAAGTGCTGCACAAGAGGAGTGCCACAGGCGTGCTGCAACGCTGTGTAAGCCCAGAGGAGGGAGAAGAAATCCTGCTAGAGATACACCAAGGAGAATGTGGGCACCACGCCTCTTCTCGGGCGTTGGTCAAGAAAGCTTTTCGGCATGGCTTCTATTGGCTCACTGCCCTGCAACAAGCTGAAGACATCGTGAGGAAGTGCAATGGCTGCCAAATGTTCGCAAGTAAGATTCACATGCCTGCCTCCGAGTTGAAAACAATCCCTATCACATGGCCGTTTGCTGTTTGGTGCTTGGATATGGTTGGCCCCTTCAAGCCGGCTAAAGGGAACATGACGCATATCTTGGTCATGGTGGACAAGTTCACCAAGTGGATCGAGGTGAAGCCTATTCGGAAGTGCGATGGGGTCACAGCTGTGAAGTTCGTGAAGGATGTGATCATGAGATATGGCTACCCGCACAGCATCATCACCGACAACGGAACCAACTTCGCTGAGGGGGCAATGGTGCGATTCTGCAGAGATAAGCACATCCGACTAGACGTTGCGTCAGTCGCGCACCCTGCCTCCAACGGGCAAGTTGAAAGAGCAAAATGGCATGGTACTGGCAGGCATCAAGCCAAGGCTGATTGAGCCGTTGCTGAAACACCTGGGTGTTGGCTAGAAGAGTTGCCAGCGGTGTTGTGGAGTCTAAGGACTACCCCTAACCGGTCAACCGGCTACACGCCATTCTTCCTGGTATACGGGGCTGAGGCCGTGTTGCCAATAGACTTAGAGCATGACTCCCCCCGAGTAACCCTCTACACTGAGGTGGAGGCGAGAGAAGCTCGAGAAGACGACGTTGACCTGCTTGAAGAAGCAAGAGAGCTGACTCTGTCACGTTCGGCTATCTATCAGCAAAACCTGCGGCGTTACCATAGCCGAAAGGTGAACCCAAGGGTTTTCCGAGAAGGAGACATGGTCCTTAGGCTTGTGCAACGCACAGCCGGGATGCACAAGTTGTCTCCTCCATGGGAGGGACCTTTCATTGTGAGCAAAGCGCTGCACAATGATGCGTACTACCTTGTAGATGCGCGCCCATCACAGGCGAACAGGGCCGACAAGGCTGGAGAGGAAACTAAGCGCCCTTGGAATGTAGCACTACTTCTTCGTTTTCATTCGTGAGCAAAAAATGTGTATGTACCCTCCGAACCGAGTTGAAATTTCTACTCTGCAATCTAAAATTGTGCTCGGGGACTGCCCTCGTCCTATTTGCTTTAAGTGTTTTTTACTCGGCTTTCCTGTTTTTCCTACTCGGTTGCTTCACTTCGAAACTCATAAGCATGTTGAGTACTGTGTTTAAACCTATATGCCAACTCTTCGACTTTGCTCCTGTCCGAAACCCGGCTTCATGGCAAGCAAGAGAACAAGCAACAGGTCAATGAGCACAAGAAAATTGCTAAGGAAGAAAAGTGCAGGAACCGAGTAGAGAGTTCGTTACTGTTGTTCTCTGTCTCGGCTTGTCGGCTAGGTGGTGGGCTGCGTTACTATGTTTGTTTCTAAGCGGCTAAGTATTTGCAACTCTACTCTTCAACTCTTGTGACTCGAATACCAAAAAAGCAACAAGTTGCAGGTAGAGCTGAGACGAGAAGAGAGAGTGAAAGAAAGGTTACTCGGGGACTCGCATGGAAACGCAACTCGGCATTGAGCCAGAGTTACTCAAATTGATTAATTTCAACTAAAAAAGAGTGGGCATAAAAGTTGAGTAGCAAGCAAAAGCAAATATTGTCTGTTACATATGCTCCGGCATCCCGGGGATCTGATAAAAAGTTCAAGTGGAAAAAGACTGCAGGTTGCTTCAAGTGGAGGAGGCGGTGTTCTCGGTGCCGTCCTTGGCTGCTGCTTCTTCGGTGGCATCCTTGGCAGTTGCTTCCTCGGTGCTGGTGTGGGTAGCATCCGCTTCCGTCTGGACGGTAGCGGATTCTTCCTTCTCGGCATCGCGGCCGGGGGCTGCCTGGTCAGAGGTGGCCGTGGCCACCGAGACGGGCCCTGGAGCAGAAGAAGAGCCGGAAGCCTGGCCAGGAGGGGGCACCGTGTCGTCGAGAGCAGCACCTGAGGAGGTGCCAATGTCGAGTGGGTCGGTGTCGAAGTGCGCGCCCTCATCCTCATCGCTACTCGCGACGGCGGTGGCTTTCCCCTTCCCGGCCTTGCTCCTGGGAGATTCGAAGAAATCACTAAAGTCTTCGTCTTCGTCATCATCTCCCTCATCTTCGTACTCGGTGTCGGGCTCGGGGAGGCCCTCGATGTAGACATCCGTCTCGGCGCACTCTGCGACCTCGTATGCAATCTGCTTGCGCAAGGCACGCTCTCGGCATCCACCTCCACTTGGAGTCATTGCGTTTCCCGCGGATGCGCTGCATATCAAGGTTCTCGTACCAGGACGCTATGCAGAGTAGCATCACATCCGCGCCAGCACGGGCTCCAGAAGCTCGCCACTTCTTCAGCTCGGCCTTCACGTTCCCCAGCTTGAGGGCGAGATCCCGCATGGTTCTTGGCTGAGGATCATGAGGCCAGAACAGCCTGTGGAGCTCAAAGCCGCGTGCACCAAGTCGGTTCCGACGCCGGCCAGCTGTTCGAAGTAGCCTTTGAGTACCAGCAAGCTGTCCTCAATCTCAGCCTGGTGTCAATTGGCTCACCCAGCGAAAGGCGAACCGCTCGGGCCTTGGCTACCGTAGGCGCAGAGGAAGAATCAAGACGAGGCCAGATATCTGAAATAGCAAGTGACAAGTTCAAAAATCGAGAAGAGAAAATCGAGAAGAGAAAAACCGAGAAGGAACAAGACCGAGAAGAAAAGATGCAATGAAGAGAAAACTTACCGATCAGTTGGCGGCGCAGCTGCTGCAGCTTGGTTTTCCAGGACTCCTCGTTGGAAATGTGCTTTCCCTGGATATCGCGCAGGGTGGTCATCTGAGCGAAGAGATCAGCGTTGGTCTTCTTCAAGGTTTCGCATTCAGACTCGAGGGCCCTTTCCTTGGCTCGGAAGGTGGTCTCGGCCTTGGCCTTCTCGGCGATTGCTCTATCTCTTTCAGCACCAATGTTGATGGCGTCCTCGAGTGCCTTCTGCAGCTGGAGTTGCAGCTGCTCGGTCTCGGTGGTGTGCTCCTTCAGCAGAGCAGTGGCCTGGTCGGACAGCTGCTTCTCCACCTCTCCTGGCTGGACACAGTCTTGGTGTGCCTCAGCAAATGACTTATGATCTTCTGCGAAAAGATAGATGGGGTTAACAGATAAGCAGAAGAAACAAGTTCAAGGACAAACCGAGTAAACAACAAACTCACCTTCCAGCCTCTTGATGGTGGCCTCGGAGTTCTCCACGAAGCTACGGCACTTCTCGTGCTCGTCTGCTAAGGCCTTCAGTTTTTCTGCAGAGTAAGAAGGGTTAGCGCATAAGAAAGCACAAGCGGGCGTAAACATGAAAACGCAGAAACCGCGTGGCTAAAGGCGTACCTTGCACTTCAGCTAGCTGTTGGGTACTGGTGGTGGCATCTTTGCTCGCAGCCTCAGCAACTGCCTTCTCCTTCTCCAGCACAGCAATTCGCCTCCTGGCGATGGAGTGGTTCCAGAGGAGATGGCGGTATAAATTGGTCCGCTTGAGGACGCTATCCTGAGAAACGAGAAAAAGCAAGTTAGAAAAATCAGAGAAGATTCAACCCGAGTAGGAGGCTACTCGGAGAGTATATACCTACTCGGCTAGAATCTCGGGGACTGGGGGTGATGGTAAGAAGGAAGGAAGGCGACTAGAAGAGAAGAAAGCTCAACTCGGAAAAGGCAAGAAGGACTTACTGCGTAGGATTGCTCGATGTCCTCGGCATTCTTGCGGTGCAAGAACATCTTGGCTGCAAGGGTCGCGGTCTCGGTGGAGACCGACATGGGCTTGTGTCCCAGATCGACCTTGTTCCAATCCACGCGCATGTGGTCGATGCCGCCAAGGCCAAGTCCATGCCACTTCTCCACGCCGAGAACCCGGCTGTCCCACTTGGCGTCGATGTGGCCGATGGTGTCCAGTACCTGCTCAAGGCCCTTGGATGTTATGGGTTTGTCTTGGACTCCCCGAGAAGCAATGTTGACAGATTGGTGTTGGCCTGGAACTGGAGGAGGGGAGTTCACGGCTACAACTTTCCTTCCCTTTTGAATAGCTAAAGCTTTATCTTGGGGAGGGAAGCCGATTGTGTGCTGGCGGCTAACCTCGATCATATACTCCGGGTAGCAGGGCTGGCCAGCAGCGAGAGCAGCAGCTGAGAGCGCGGCAGGAATTGGACCAGACTCGTGGATCACGAGCGCTCCACCTGAAGCTGGTGCTGGCACTTGATCTCTGGCCCGCTTCTTTGTCTTTTCCTTCTCGGCACGCTGCTTCTCGGGATCTTCAGCTCTTTTCCCATCAGCTTTGGCCTTGGCCTTCTCAGCGTTTTCCTTCTCGGCCTTGGCCTTCTCAGCTTTTTCCTTCTCGGCCTTGGCCTTCTCAGCGGCTTCCTTCTCGGCCTGGGCCTTCTCAGCAGCTGCCGCCTCGACAGTCCTTCTGTCAACCAGATCCTTCAGAGCATCAAGGGCGCGTTGCCTGGCCTGTGGCGACGAGGAGGTGTTTGGTGCTGTAGGGTCTTGCGCAGTGGGTGGCGCCATGGATCCGTCGCCTGCTGCAGACTCTGGCTGGGTGCTACTCGGCGTATCGCCTGGCTGCACGCTGCTGAGTGGATATGCATCTGCGACGTTGGCGTCCGTAGTGGCGCTGTTCTCTACTCGCTGCTCGGCAGCGAGAGTCTCTTGTGCAGTGGCCTCTGTGGTGGGCTGCTCTTGTTCTGCTGCTGGCCGCTCAAGGGCGGCGGTGTCTTGCATTTCCTGATCTTGGTTCTCCTCGGCGTTGCTAGCCGGAGGAGAAGGAGGTCTCTCATCATGGGCGGTGGCATCTTGGGCTGCTGGCTCTGGTTCTGCTTCTCGAGCCTCACTGGCATGTGCATTGGTGGCAGCAGCGTTGGCGGCATCGTCCTCGTCATCAACAAGGTCGATCAAGGGTACTGATGCTTCCTTGGTTTGCTCGGAGGCGAAAGCTGCGTTTGCGTCCATGGGAGGTCTGCAGAGAAGACGAAATCAGGAATTAGAAGAAGATTTGGGAAAGCAGTACCGTGCGAGAAGGGAAACAAACGAGAAGATAACTTACGCAGTGGTGGATTTAAGCTGTCGTCGGGGTTTCTTTACAGCAACCTTCTTCTTCTTCTCGGCGGCCTCTTCCTTCTCGGCGGGCTTCTTCTTCTTGGCAGGAGGTGCCTGTACCCCGCCGCCGGTCCGCTTGCGGGTTTCGGGAGGGGCAACAGTCAGAGGCTTGACGACGAGGGGCGCATCGCCCTCGTTCTCGTCCTCATCCTCGTCGTCCTTCTCCGCAGCGGCCTCATCTGAGAAATTCAAAAGAGAAGAGGGAAGAATCAGAAACAGCAATGCAAGGGGTTGGTGCTTCTCAGAAACAAGATGAAAATAACAATACCGTCAGAGCCTTCATCCGACCAAGTGCGGAGAGCGTCGCGCTTGGCAGGAACGGGGCTGCTCTGCTCCGCATCATCAGAGGGGAACATGTCATCCTCCTCGCGATCGTCGGACCAGTTGTCCTCGAAAACTTCGCGACTCTCAGTCAACTGGCGAGTAAGAGTCTGAAAAACAGAGAAGGATCATGAGTCAACCGAGTATCAGGATGGAACTCTACTCGGATAGGCGTGCAAACACAAAGCACACTAAGCCTATGCAGTTTTCTAAGTATTCTACTCGGATAGGCGTGCAAACACAAAGCACACTAAGCCTATGCAGTTTTCTAAGTGTTCTACCCGGATAGGCGTGCAAACACAAAGCATACTAAGCCTAAGCGCGATTCGGCTAAGTGCTCTACTCGGTGCACAAGGCGATTGCTAGTCGGGGCGGAAAGGGAAGTTATCTACTCGGGAAGCAGAGGCGAAAACAGAGTAGGAAGAGCGTACCCGGGCAATCGGTTGCGTGCGGCTGTACGGGATGAACCCGTACCGCCACTTCTCGCTGAGGCTTGTCTTCAGAATGTTCTTGGCATGCCAGGCAACATCGACGTCGTCAATTTCAATGGTGGTTGTCCTGGTGCAGTCGCGAGGGCCTCCATGTAACACATGATGGCAGCGCTCCTGCAGAGGGAGCACTCGGCGCTTGATCCAGCACGCCACCGGGTCGTCGTTCTTGAGGCCCAGTTTCTTCAGCTCGCCGAGTCTATCTTCTATCTCGATGGCGATTTCGTCGATGGTGGGCTTCTCCTTCCAGTTCGACCCGATTGGAGCACGATTCCTCCAGGCGGGCAGGTTGATTCGATCATCAACCGCACCCCCTTCCGCGGCGGGGACATTCTTCACATAGAAACGACTGCTGCCACATTCGGCAGGAATCAAGCCCCTGGATGCGGGGATGATTCGTCCCGGTCCGCTGCACCATCATGGCACAGCCGGTGTCGGTGGCGCGGCCGATGCCTGCGGCGTCTTTCTTCCCCATTGTTTGTTGGCGAAGATGGAAATACCTGAGCCATGTATCAGTCGTGGGCCTGATGCCGAGGAAAGCCTCGCAGACCACAGCGTGGTAGGCGAGGAAGACGACCGCGTTGGGCGGCAGATGATGCATCTGCAGCCCGAAGTGATCAAGGAACTTGCGCAGGAAGTCGGAGGCGGGCAGTCCAAAGCCGCGCTCGAAGTGCGACATGAAGACCACCCGCTCGCCGTCCCGTGGAGCTGGCACAAAACCTCGTCGTCGGGCGCCCGGCACTCCAGGCCGGGGGAACCCTTCTGCTGGTCACGAGCCAGGCGAGATTGGCCTTGGTGACGGAGGAACCAGCCCAGCTAGCCTTGGTCATTGTTGCGAGTGGGAGGAGTGGATGATTTCGAATGGATTTGCTTGGTGGAGTGAGTCCGCGGCGGCGCAGAAGCTAGCGCGGCGGCGGAGAGCTCGGTGGCGGAGAAGAACAAGAGGCAGAAGAGGAAAAGCGCAGGGAAGGGGAAAAGGAAGTTACCGCGGGGGTATTTATATCTCCCTCGCGAGATTACCGTTACCACCGCGGAAGTGGGATCGACTGTGGCGTGTGGTGGGTCCTGTGGCCGGCTAGAAACGCACACAAGCGCGGGCTGCGCGCGTAACGGCCGCATTTGATCCCACCACCAGATCGTGGCCAGTAATTGCGCGTGATGGGACACGACGGCCGGTGGGCCCGCCGCGTGAAAAATGGACACGTGGTGCGTCGTGTCCTGGACAACCAAACGACAAGGTCGTGGATGCTTGACACGTGGGCAGTGCCTGCGTGAAGGGCTGGATGTTGCTCTGCGCTGCAGAGGCTCAGCTTGCAAGATTTCGCTAAGTCTTTTTACTCGGGAGCAGAGTAGAAAGCAACGGCTAATCGGAAAAGAAGAAACTCAAGGTGCTTTTCAGAGAGCTACTCGGAGGTTCTGCTTGGCTTCTTGATGACCAAGTGCGGAGAGCGTCGCGCTTGGCAGGAACGGGGCTGCTCTGCTCCGCATCATCAGAGGGGAACATGTCATCCTCCTCGCGATCGTCGGACCAGTTGTCCTCGAAAACTTCGCGACTCTCAGTCAACTGGCGAGTAAGAGTCTGAAAAACAGAGAAGGATCATGAGTCAACCGAGTATCAGGATGGAACTCTACTCGGATAGGCGTGCAAACACAAAGCACACTAAGCCTATGCAGTTTTCTAAGTATTCTACTCGGATAGGCGTGCAAACACAAAGCACACTAAGCCTATGCAGTTTTCTAAGTGTTCTACCCGGATAGGCGTGCAAACACAAAGCATACTAAGCCTAAGCGCGATTCGGCTAAGTGCTCTACTCGGTGCACAAGGCGATTGCTAGTCGGGGCGGAAAGGGAAGTTATCTACTCGGGAAGCAGAGGCGAAAACAGAGTAGGAAGAGCGTACCCGGGCAATCGGTTGCGTGCGGCTGTACGGGATGAACCCGTACCGCCACTTCTCGCTGAGGCTTGTCTTCAGAATGTTCTTGGCATGCCAGGCAACATCGACGTCGTCAATTTCAATGGTGGTTGTCCTGGTGCAGTCGCGAGGGCCTCCCATGTAACACATGAGATGGCAGCGCTCCTGCAGAGGGAGCACTCGGCGCTTGATCCAGCACGCCACCGGGTCGTCGTTCTTGAGGCCCAGTTTCTTAAGCTCGCCGAGTCTATCTTCTATCTCGATGGCGATTTCGTCGATGGTGGGCTTCTCCTTCCAGTTCGACCCGATTGGAGCACGATTCCTCCAGGCGGGCAGGTTGATTCGATCATCAACCGCACCCCCTTCCGTGGCGGGGACATTCTTCACATAGAAGAACGACTGCTGCCACATTCGGCAGGAATCAAGCCCCTGGATGCGGGGATGATTCGTCCCGGTCCGCTGCACCATCATGGCACAGCCGGTGTCGGTGGCGCGGCCGATGCCTGCGGCGTCTTTCTTCCCCATTGTTTGTTGGCGAAGATGGAAATACCTGAGCCATGTATCAGTCGTGGGCCTGATGCCGAGGAAAGGCTCGCAGACCACAGCGTGGTAGGCGAGGAAGACGACCGCGTTGGGCGGCAGATGATGCATCTGCAGCCCGAAGTGATCAAGGAACTTGCGCAGGAAGTCGGAGGCGGGCAGTCCAAAGCCGCGCTCGAAGTGCGACATGAAGACCACCCGCTCGCCGTCCCGTGTAGCTGGCACAACCTCGTCGTCGGGCGCCCGGCACTCCAGGCCGGGGGGAACCCTTCTGCTGGTCACGAGCCAGGCGAGATTGGCCTTGGTGACGGAGGAACCAGCCCAGCTAGCCTTGGCCATTGTTGCGAGTGGGAGGAGTGGATGATTTCGAATGGATTTGCTTGGTGGAGTGAGTCCGCGGCGGCGCAGAAGCTAGCGCGGCGGCGGAGAGCTCGGTGGCGGAGAAGAACAAGAGGCAGAAGAGGAAAAGCGCAGGGAAGGGGAAAAGGAAGTTACCGCGGGGGTATTTATATCTCCCTCGCGAGATTACCGTTACCACCGCGGAAGTGGGATCGACTGTGGCGTGTGGTGGGTCCTGTGGCCGGCTAGAAACGCACACAAGCGCGGGCTGCGCGCGTAACGGCCGCATTTGATCCCACCACCAGATCGTGGCCAGTAATTGCGCGTGATGGGACACGACGGCCGGTGGGCCCGCCGCGTGAAAAATGGACACGTGGTGCGTCGTGTCCTGGACAACCAAACGACAAGGTCGTGGATGCTTGACACGTGGGCAGTGCCTGCGTGAAGGGCTGGATGTTGCTCTGCGCTGCAGAGGCTCAGCTTGCAAGATTTCGCTAAGTCTTTTTACTCGGGAGCAGAGTAGAAAGCAACGGCTAATCGGAAAAGAAGAAACTCAAGGTGCTTTTCAGAGAGCTACTCGGAGGTTCTGCTTGGCTTCTTGATGAGTCAAGGGCTATACGGCAAAGATTGGTTTTAAGCTGGCAGAGCCTAGTGAACAAGTTCGCAAGATTCTACCAGCTTCGGGGACTAGTGTCGGGGGGTTACCCCCGAGTAGGGTAAAGGCGACTGATAAAGGCAAGGGTCAGAATGGAAGTTTGCCCGAGTAGCGTTCTACCCGGCAGCTTGCTACCCGGTCGAGTGCTACTCGGTCGTACAGAAGGAAGACCAGAAGAAGGAATCAGTCAAGTTACTCCCGTACGAGTAGAAGAGATGGCCGAGAATTGGCGGGAACCTACTCGGGCAGAAAGTCAAAGGAGCCGTTCTGACACAGGATCCCGCGTATCCTGGGTCCGTACTTGGCAGCATTCGAACTACTGTTCACGTGGGGCCAACTGACTGACAGTGACAGCATGGAAGCAGGCGGTGGCAGGATAAGGGGGGCCTACTCTGTGCCTAGGTACAGTGATACCAGTCTGTCCCCTAGTTTTTCCCAACGACTTTACAGAAGCAGCCAAGATCAACGACCAAAGCTGTCAGCCCGTACTCGGAAAGGACGGTGTGCACACTATGTCGACACTTGTCTAGATTTGGACGTATCCGGCTGGGCACCGTATATATAAGGTGCCCCGCCGCCTCCTGCGCGAGGCATGCTCATACGTGCTCACTTGGAACCCTAGAAACCCTAAGTTCTTGACCTAGTTCTACTCGGGAGCATAGAGAGGCTACTCGGTAGTGATACCATTTGTACTGTGGCTACTCGGTGAGACATCATAATACATAGAGAAAGGCAGGAGTAGGGGTTTTACCTCCTCACGAGGGCCCTGAACCTGGGTACATCGTGTTGTTTGCAGTGTGTGGATCTTACCTCACGCGGCTACTCGTCGCGTGATCCCTCCCCGAATACCTCCAGCGTCCATCGTTCCCACATCTTTAGCCATCCCATGGCATCTGCCGTGACACCACCACGACAATCCGTGAGCTATAGCACAGTTTTGGGTGTCCGGGGATAATTGCATTGATATATCTTGCATTCATTAAAACTCGTCGATTTGGACCTATCTCGCAGTGTTCGTGAGCTATAGTACCCTGTTTGGAGGGCTGGAGTCAATTGCAAGGGCATTTCTGGAATTTATTAAAACTCGTTGATTAGGTCCTATCTCGCAGTTTTCGTGAGCTATAGCACACTGTTTGGGGGTTAGGGGACAATTTAATGGGTATTTCTAAAATTTATTAAAATCGACGATTTGGTCCTTTCTCGCAGTTTTCCTGACCTATAGCACACTGTGTGGGGTCAGGGGACAATTTATGGGTATTTCTCGCATTCATTCAAACTCGTCGAATTGGTCCTTTCTTGAAGTTTCTGTTAGCTATAGCACAATGTTTGGGTATCCACATAAATTTCATTTGCGTTTATTGAATTCATTAAAACTCGTCGATTTGTTCGTATCTCGCAGTTTTCGTGAGCTATAGCACACTGTTTGGGGGTCCGGGGACAATTTCCTGGGCATATCTGGCATTCATTCAAACTCATAGATTTGGTCCTTTCTCGCAACATCCGTGAGCTATAGGAAATTTTGGGTGTCTGGGGACAATTGCGTTGATATATCTTGCATTCATTAAAACTCGTCGATTTGAACCTATCTCGCAGGTTTCATGAGCTATGGTACCCTGTTTGGAGGGCCAGAGTCAATTGCAAGGGTATTTCTAAAATTTATTAAAACTCGTTGATTAGGTCCTATCTCGTAGTTTTGGGGGTTTGGCTATTTGGGGGTATTTATTATTTCGTTTTGGTTTTCTCGTAGTTTTTGACCTATAGCACACGGTGTGGGGTTAGGGGACAATTTAATGGGTATTTCTGCATTCATTCAAACTCGTCGATTTGGTTCCCGCATCTGATATAGCACAATGTTGGTGGGGACAATTTTGTATTGCATTCATTGTCGATTTGGTTCTTGCAGTCGTGAGCTATAGCACAATGTTTGGGCCGGGACAATTTCATTGATATTCTTGCATTCATTAAAACTCCTCGATTTGGACTATCTTGCAGTTTTCGTGAGCTATAGTACCCTGTTTGGAGGCCGGAGACAATTGCATGGGCATTTCTGGCATTTATAAAACTCGTGACTAGGTCTATCTCACAGTTTTCGTGAGGTATAGCACACTGTTTGGGGGTTAGGGGACAATTTCATGGGTATTTCTGGCATTTATTAAAAATCGTCGATTTGGTCCTTTCTCGCAAGTTTCCTGAGCTATAGCACACTATTTGGGGTCAGGGGACAATTTAATGGGTATTTCTGGCATTCATTCAAACTCGTCGATTTGGTCCTTCTCGAGTTTCTGTTAGCTATAGCACAATGTTTGGGTATCCACAGAAAATTTCATGTGAGTTTATTGCATGCATTAAACTCGTCGATTTGGTCGTATCTCGCAGTTTTCGTGAGCTATAGCACACTGTTTGGGGGTCCGGGGACAATTTCATGGGCATATCCGGCATTCATTCAAACTCATAGATTTGGTCCTTTCCCGCAACATCCGTGAGCTATAGCACAATTTTGGTGTCCGGGGAAAAATTGCATTGATATATCTTGCATTCATTAAAACTCGTCGATTTGGACCTATCTCGCAGGTTTCGTGAGCTATAGCAACATTGTTTGGGGGTTAGGGGACAATTTAATGGGTATTTCTGGAATTTATTAAAATCATCGATTTCGTCCTTTCTCGCAGTTTTCCTGACCTATAGCAAACTATGTGGGTCAGGGGACAATTTATGGGTATTTCTCGCATTCATTCAAACTGTCGATTTGGTCCTTTCGAGTTTCTGTGAGCTATAGCACAATGTATTGGTATCCACAGAAAATTTCATTTGTGTTTATTGCATTCATTAAAACTCGTCGATTTGGTCGTATCTCGTAGTTTTCGTGAGTTGTAGCACACTATTTTGGGGTCCGAGACAATTTCATGGAAATTTCTGGCATTCATTCAAATTCGTAGTTTGGTCTTTTCCCGCAACATCCATGAGAGCTATAGCACAATGTTTCGGTGTCTGGGGACAATTCATTGATATATCTTGCATTCATTAAACTCGTCGATTTGGACCTATCTCGCAGGTTTCGTGGAGCTATAGTACCCTGTTTGGAGGGCCGGAGTCAATTGCAAGGGTATTTCTGGAATTTATTAAAACTCGTTGATTAGGTCCTATCTCGCAGTTTTTGTGAGCTATAGCACACTGTTTGGGGGTTAGGGAACAATTCAATGGGTATTTCTGGAATTTATTAAAAATTGTCGATTTGGTCCTTTCTCGTAGTTTTCCTGACCTATAGCACACTGTGTGGGGTCAGGGACAATTTAATGGGTATTTCTCGCATTCATTCAAACTCGTCGATTTGGTCCTTTCTCGCAGTTTTCCTGAGCTATAGCACACTGTTTGGGGGTCCGGGGACAATTTCATGGGCATATCTGGCATTCATTCAAACTCATAGATTTGGTCCTTTCTCGCAACATCCGTAAGCTATAGGAAATTTTCGGTGTCCGGGGACAATTGCATTGATATCTTGCATTCATTAAAACTCGTCGATTTGGACCTATCTCGCAGGTTTCGTGAGCTATAGTACCCTGTTTGGAGGGCCGGAGTCAATTGCAAGGGTATTTCTGGAATTTGTTAAAACTCGTTGATTAGGTCCTATCTCGCAGTTTTTGTGAGCTATAGCACACTGTTTGGGGGTTAGGGGACAATTTAATGGGTATTTCTAGAATTTATTAAAAATCGTCGATTTGGTCCTTTCTCGTAGTTTTCCTGACCTATAGCACACTGTGTGGGGTCAGGGGACAATTTAATGGGTATTTCTCGCATTCATTCAAACTCGTCGATTTGGTCCTTTCCCGCAACATCCGTGAGCTATAGCACAATGTTTGGGTGTCCGGGGACAATTTCATTGATGTATCTTGCATTCATTAAAACTCCTCAATTTGGACCTATCTCGCAGTTTTCGTGAGCTATAGTACCTTGTTTAGAGGCCTGGAGACAATTGCAAGGGCAATTCTGGCATTTATTAAAACTCAGTGACTAGGTACTATCTCACAGTTTTCGTGAGGTATAGCACACTGTTTAGGGGTTAGGGGACAATTTCATGGGTATTTCTGGCATTTATTAAAAATCGTCGATTTGGTCCTTTCTCGCAGTTTTCCTGAGCTATAGCACACTATTAGGGGTCAGGGGACAATTTAATGGGTATTTCTGGCATTCATTCAAACTCGTCGATTTGGTCCCTTCTCGAAGTTTCTGTTAGCTATAGCACAATGTTTGGGTATCCACAGAAAATTTCATGTGAGTTTATTGCATGCATTAAAACTCGTCGATTTGAACGTATCTCGCAGTTTTCGTGAGCTATAGCACACTGTTTGGGGGTCCGGGGACAATTTCATCGGCATATCTGGCATTCATTCAAACTCATAGATTTGGTCCTTTCTCGCAACATCCGTGAGCTATAGGAAATTTTGGGTGTCCGGGGGCATTTGCATTGATATATCTTGCATTCATTAAAACTCGTCGATTTGGACCTATCTCGCAGGTTTCGTGAGCTATAGTTCCCTGTTTAGAGGCCGGAGTCAATTGCAAGGGTATTTCTGGAATTATTAAAACTCGTTGATTAGGTCCTATCTCGCAGTTTTTGTGAGCTATAGCAGACTGTTTGGGTGTTAGGGGACAATTCAATGGGTATTTCTGGAATTTATTAAAAATCATCGATTTGGTCCTTTCTCGTAGTTTTCCTGACCTATAGCACACTGTGTGGGGTCAGGGGACAATTTAATGGGTATTTCTCGCATTCATTCAAACTCGTCGATTTGGTCCTTTCCCGCAACATCCGTTAGCTATAGCACAATGTTTGGGTGTCCGGGGACAATTTCATTGATATATCTTGCATTCATTAAAACTCCTCGATTTGGACCTATCTCGCAGTTTTCGTGAGCTATAGTACCTTGTTTGGAGGCCCGGAGACAATTGCAAGGGCATTTCTGGCATTTATTAAAACTCAGTGACTAGGTACTATCTCACAGTTTTCGTGAGGTATAGCACACTGTTTGGGGGTTAGGGGACAATTTCATGGGTATTTCTGGCATTTATTAAAAATTGTCGATTTGGTCCTTTCTCGCAGTTTTCCTGAGCTATAGCCACTATTTGGGGGTTAGGGGATAATTTAATGGGTATTTCTGGCATTCATTCAAACTCGTCGATTTGGTCCTTCTCGAAGTTTCTGTTAGCTATAGCACAATGTTTGGGTATCCACAGAAAATTTCAATGAGTTTATTGCATGCATTAAAACTCGTCGATTTGATCGTATCTCGCAGTTTTCGTGAGCTATAGCACACTGTTTGGGGTCCGAGGACAATTTCATGGGCATCTGGCATTCATTCAAACTCATAGATTTGGTCCTTTCTCGCAACATCTGTGAGCTATAGGAAAATTTTGCGTTTTCGGGGACAATTGCATTGATATATCTTGCATTCATTAAACTCGTCGATTTGGACCTATCTCGCAGGTTTCGTGAGCTATAGTACCCTGTTTGGAGGGCCGGAGTCAATTGCAAGGGTATTTCTGGAATTTATTAAAACTCATTGATTAGGTCCTATCTCGCAGTTTTTGTGAGCTATAGCACACTGTTTGGGGGTTAGGGAACAATTCAATGGGTATTTCTGGAATTTATTAAAAATTGTCGATTTGGTCCTTTCTCGTAGTTTTCCTGACCTATAGCACACTGTGTGGGGTCAGGGACAATTTAATGGGTATTTCTCGCATTCATTCAAACTCGTCGATTTGGTCCTTTCCCGCAACATCCGTGAGCTATAAGCACAATGTTTGGGTGTCCGGGGACGATTTCATTTATATATCTTGCATTCATTAAAACTCCTCGATTTGGACCTATCTCGCAGTTTTCGTGAGCTATAGTACCTTGTTTGGAGGCCCGGAGACAATTGCAAGGTCATTTCTGGCATTTATTAAAACTCAGTGACTAGGTACTATCTCACAGTTTTCGTGAGGTATAGCACACTGTTTGGGGGTTAGGGGACAATTTCATGGGTATTTCTGGCATTTATTAAAAATTGTCGATTTGGTCCTTTCTCGCAGTTTTCCTGAGCTATAGCACACTATTTGGGGGTTAGGGGATAATTTAATGGGTATTTCTGGCATTCATTCAAACTCGTCGATTTGGTCCCTTCTCGAAGTTTCTGTTAGCTATAGCACAATGTTTGGGTATCCACAGAAAATTTCATGTGCGTTTATTGCATTCATTAAAACTCGTCGATTTGATCGTATCTCGCAGTTTTCGTGAGCTATAGCACACTGTTTGGGGGTCGGGGACAATTTCATGGGCATATCTGGCATTCATTCAAACTCATAGATTTGGGTCCTTTCTCGCAACATCCGTAAGCTATAGGAAAATTTCGGTGTCCGGGGACAATTGCATTGATATATCTTGCATTCATTAAAACTCGTCGATTTGGACCTATCTCGCAGGTTTCGTGAGCTATAGTACCCTGTTTGGAGGGCCGGAGTCAATTGCAAGGGTATTTCTGGAATTTATTAAAACTCGTTGATTAGGTCCTATCTCGCAGTTTTTGTGAGCTATAGCACACTGTTTGGGGGTTAGGGGACAATTTAATGGGTATTTCTAGAATTTATTAAAAATCGTCGATTTGGTCATTTCTCGTAGTTTTCCTGACCTATAGCATGTAACACCCGGGGTTTTCCCCAAAATTAAAACTGCTTGTTGTTTTTCTTTTGGATCACATGACATATTTTTGCATCATATTAACATGGCACAAATAGAATTATTTTCTAAAATATTTTAAATGGTAAAAAAATCTATTCCTCTAATTCACTTGTCATTTTTTTTCTTTCTGAATATAAGTAATAAAAAAAAAGTTTGGCTGGGTGGCAGCCAACGGCCAGGCCCTAGTGGCCCAACCGGAGGCCACCAACCCAACCCCAAACCCTAGACCAACCCTAACACCTAACACACGTACGCACACAACACCACACCCAGGCCAACACACGCACGCACCCAACACACACCCAGACTCCACACACAACGCACCGAGCACACAATGCACGCACACCACACACAGAACCACGCACACAACTCACGGGAGGGGATCGATCGATCCCCTCCATCGTCTCCTACCCCATCGAGCGCCGCCTCCTCCTTCGTCTCCCTCACCCCATCGCCCCAATCCCCTCACCTCCTTTTCGTCCCGGCCACTCGCCTCCGGCCCGAGCTCTGCCCCGCCGGCCGTTCATCTCCGCCGCCCTCCTCTCCCCGTCTCCCTGCGCGTGGCCGCCGCTGACCTCCTCAAGCAGGGCGCCGCCCTCCTTTTTTTTTTCGTCGCCGCCGTGGCCGCGGGAGCCAGTGCCCTCCTCCTCGGCCACAACAGCTCCTGCGTCGCTGTCCGGAGTCACGTCCACCACTGTGTGCCTTCCGCCCGGAGCCTCTTCTCTGCGCCGTCTTCGTGTGCCGCGCCGCCGCTGGTACGCCACAATGCGAAGAGCGTCTGGCTGGAGCTCCGCAAGCTTCTCGGAGAGGATGTGAAGGTCCAGGACTCTGGGCACTAGCACACAAGGTTCTGCATCAGGATGAGGAGTCGTACTCGTCACTAGATCGGCGTTGGTGAAGGATCCTATTTGGTTCATGAATCATGGTACACAACTGGTAAGCAGGAGGCCTCCACGAATTAATTCCACGGTCTCTACCGGCGCACAACATCAGATTGGGATGCACACATTTTGTTGGCGGCCTAACAACTAGTGAAGTCGGCTAGAGAGCATAGACGGTGTGGTGCTGCATCCAAACCCCGACGCACTTCTATCAGACTTCGGAGCTGTCTTCGGCGAGCTGTTTATGCTATTGGGAGGTGTGGCTCTGCGTAGGTCGACGCGCCGCTGCTGGGGTGCTCCTTGTGCCGCCGTCGCTACGTTGATGACGTTGCTGCTGCCCCAACTTCGATGTCGGCGGGACGGTGCTGTGTCCGCAACCCCTACATCGATTGTGTCGCCTCCACTGCCTCGGCTACAACTTCTCGAGGCACTTGATCATGCACATGCTCTGTTTGGTGTGGCTGAGGCCTTCGCGCCCGTGTCGTGGATGACCGTGACGCTGCCGAGGTCCTCCCCAGCCCGTACCTCGTCGCCATGATCTTCTTCGACAAGAACGTGCCGTGAACGACTACCGCCGCCCCACATGTACCTCGTCGACGACAGATCCGCCACGACGCCATGACCGACGCCGGCCGTGGGAATGTGTTTGACTCGAAGGTCGAACATCGACCATCGCCAAGATCTTCTATACGAACGCGGCGAGTACCTCGATCTCGACCACGTCTACTTCCTCTTCGGACCTCGATGAAAAGATCGACAACGACCACCGATGACGTGAACGACTACCTCGGCTACGGAACGAGAACGACTACTTCGACTACTTCCTCGACGTCGGCTACTTCCTCTACGTCCCGAAGTTTCCGGCATTGACCCCGGCGATCCTCTTTCCAACGTGCGAACCCAAACCCCTATACCTATGCCCTATTTTCTATAACATATCAACTATAATTAAAATGTCATCTCATCCATGTGTTGCATTGCATCTTGTCGGTGCGGGTAATAATAATATCATCTAACAATTAAATATGGAATGAGTGGAATAATTAAATATTGTTCCGGTTCCATTTAAAAATTGCATAGCTCATCTTTATATTATCTTGCCATGTTAAACAACATTTAATATTGATGGGTAAATAAATAACGTGAACCTCCTAAATTAAATGTTGGGCTTCCGGCTCAATTTAAATTGATTTAATTGCATAAATCATAACTAAATCATTTTAACTCCAAATTTGAAAAATAAAATATGTTTTCGAATCAAAATTCTCTAAACTTTGCAAATATCAACTTTGTTTTCTGTTTTGAATAATTTAAATTGCTCAAAACAACTGTTTCTTATTTAATGCAATTAAAATTGCCAAATTCATCACTAACTCATTTTAATTCCAAATCCAACAAATAAAATATGTTTTCATACCATAAAAATGCACTTAATCTGTTCATGCCATCCATGTTCATGTTTGCACCTTGCATGTTTCATTTGTAGTAGTGTTATGTATGTTCACTTAATAAATAAATATGGAATGTGTTGGGGTATTTAATTCAATTGTTACCCTATTCCATTTAATATTGCTTAACTCACCTATTTATTGTTTTCCATGCTAAACAACATTTAACTTGATGGTTAGATAAACACCTTGAACCAATTCCTATTTCTCCGGACTCTGGTTCCGATTAAATTGCTTAAGTTGTTTCCCCTGTGGCATCTTGCCATGTCATGCATATAAAATAGGATCATGCTGGATCTTTTGCCGTAGTAGTAACTGTTGCATCCGGTGTTTGTTCGAGGTTCGTTGCTTCTTCGCGGATAGGACGTTGAGATGATGTGAGCAACGACAAGTTCTGCTACCTTGCGGGATCTCAGGCAAGTATACTCACTTGCTGCCATATGGCTGCCTTTCATCACATGTTACCGATTCTTTCCGTTGTTCTTATTCTAGCCTTGATTCGATGCTTGTGTCACGATCCTATTATATGTTTACCTTGCAGCCATGATATAGCCTTTTCCTTCCACTTCCTATTAACTGTTGCTTGTTTACCTTGTTGGCCCCCCTGTCGTAGTTGCATGCTTAGTGTTGTTTGCGCTCAAGTTCCGTTGTCCGTCTTATCACCTGTTTAGTTTGATAGTTGGGTTTCAATTCAATCAACAACTTGTTATTGTTTTGGGTAATAATAATTTGATGTTAAGGCACCGGAAGGAGGCCCGGGTTAGGGTTTTGAGGCCTGCTAGTGTCGAACTTAATTAGGAAAAGAGTCTTGTCTACTGATCCATGATGAGCGTGCTCACCGCATCCGGGTGGTAGTATGGGACCCCCCTCGACTTAGACCTGATCTGCAGCTTGTCCGAAGAGCCACACTTAGTTCGGGTGTTCCATTTGCTCCTTTGCATAATGGGTTGGCCCCCCTTGGTTACTGATGATGATGGTGATGTTGCATATAGGGCGAGGCCTGTAGTGCCGGGGTGTTGTGTCCTGCGGGAGTTTTGCACACCTGCGCTGAGTATTCGGCTGCGTGGCTGGGACCTTATAGCTCCGTGGCTCCGAGGATGGGTTGTAGAGACGGTTTGGGTCGTGTCAAGCCAACCTGAGTTTTAGTTGGTGGCTTGAGTGTGTACGGTTACTGGAGCACACCCTGCAGGGATAAATCTTCTCGAGAAGCCGTGTTTTCCGCGGTTATGGATTACTTGGTGAAAGTACTGGCTAACAAGTACTCAGACAACTTACACCTAATGATAATAACTTGACTAGTAATAGTCTTATTGACACAATAAGTTGAACATCATTAATCCAACAGTGTGAGTTATCCTTGGGTTGCTTCCTTAGTAGGGGGTGACATTGGATGGGTATTGTTTGGTGAGTAGTTGTAGTTGGTTCCGATACGCTATCTTATCTCCTTTCTGTTAGCCGGAAGTTGTAGTGTGTTTCTGTAGTTGGTTAGTGCAGCCCGCTGCCGCTTATTTGCAATAACCCCTTCCTTTCCATTGAACCCAAAAGTATTTGTATCTTGTGATGACTGGCTACGCCGGTATCTTTGTGAGTATGGTTTATCCACTTGCCAGTACTTCACCGTACTGACCCACGAATCCTTTTTCGTGGCTGCATATTCAACATTGCAGTCAACAGGTTTGAAGTCTGACGATGTTAGCTTGGGAATCCCTCCGGCTTGGCCTGGGAAGGGATTGGACGCTCTCGGTTATCTTCAGGACTCTTAGTCCAATTTGTATCTTGTCCGTAGCCGGACGCTATGTTGTTTCTTCCGCTGTTATTTGGATCTTCGTATTGTATCAGTTGTATCCTTGACTCGTTTGAGTCGTCTTGTATCTATCTCTTCTGTTGTTGTGGATTATTCGTGAACTGTTGTAATGTTATCACAAGTGGCAACCTGGAATCGGTTATTATGCGGATTTGGCGAGAATGCTGAAATCTGCATAGTGCCCGATCTCGGGGCGTCACAAAATGGTATCAGAGCCTTGGTTCCGATTCCCGAGATTGTTCCGATACGAATGGTTATCGAAGCAACGGGTCCGCAAAGCCTGTAGGTTAACCTCGCTAACGGTCGTTGTTTCTAGAGTGTCAAAAACTATTTCTGCTAAACTATTTTGGAAAACATCTCAATAGGATTCTTGTTTTCTCCTTATCTATATTCTACTTCTCCTTCTATCTCATTTGTTTTGGAGTCTACTCTCGTACTCAATCTTTCAAAGTATTAGGATCCTACGTGGGTGGACGTTTTCTGAGCCTTTAACCTAATAGGTTCGATCATCGGAAGATTCCTGGTGGAAGAACATCGTCGTCACTCCGAGCAAAAATCTCTTGTTAGTGGTGTCGAGGAGATCAGCTGGAAGCATGAAGAATCGATAGTCGAACTTCTTTTCCCTCCCGGGTTAGGAGGTGGATTGCGAGGGCGCAATCCCTTGTTAGTGGTGTCGTCTGTAACACCCGGGGTTTTCCCCAAAATTAAAACTGCTTGTTGTTTTTCTTTTGGATCACATGACATATTTTTGCATCATATTAACATGGCACAAATAGAATTATTTTCTAAAATATTTTAAATGGTAAAAAAAATCTATTCCTCTAATTCACTTGTCATTTTTTTTTCTTTCTGAATATAAGTAATAAAAAAAAAAGTTTGGCTGGGTGGCAGCCAACCGGCCAGGCCCTAGTGGCCCAACCGGAGGCCACCAACCCAACCCCAAACCCTAGACCAACCCTAACACCTAACACACGTACGCACACAACACCACACCCAGGCCAACACACGCACGCACCCAACACACACCCAGACTCCACACACAACGCACCCAGCACACAATGCACGCACACCACACACAGAACCACGCACACAACTCACGGGAGGGGATCGATCGATCCCCTCCATCGTCTCCTACCCCATCGAGCGCCGCCTCCTCCTTCGTCTCCCTCACCCCATCGCCCCAATCCCCTCACCTCCTTTTCGTCCCGGCCACTCGCCTCCGGCCCGAGCTCTGCCCCGCCGGCCGTTCATCTCCGCCGCCCTCCTCTCCCCGTCTCCCTGCGCGTGGCCGCCGCTGACCTCCTCAAGCAGGGCGCCGCCCTCCTTTTTTTTCGTCGCCGCCGGTGGCCGCGGGAGCCAGTGCCCTCCTCCTCGGCCACAACAGCTCCTGCGTCGCTGTCCGGAGTCACGTCCACCACTGTGTGCCTTCCGCCCGGAGCCTCTTCTCTGCGCGCCGTCTTCGTGTGCCGCGCCGCCGCTGGTACGCCACAGTGCGAAGAGCGTCTGGCTGGAGCTCCGCAAGCTTCTCGGAGAGGATGTGAAGGTCCAGGACTCTGGGCACTAGCACACAAGGTTCTGCATCAGGATGAGGAGTCGTACTCGTCACTAGATCGGCGTTGGTGAAGGATCCTATTTGGTTCATGAATCATGGTACACAACTGGTAAGCAGGAGGCCTCCACGAATTAATTCCACGGTCTCTACCGGCGCACAACATCAGATTGGGATGCTCACATTTTGTTGGCGGCCTAACAACTAGTGAAGTCGGCTAGAGAGCATAGACGGTGTGGTGCTGCATCCAAACCCCGACGCACTTCTATCAGACTTCGGAGCTGTCTTCGGCGAGCTGTTTATGCTATTGGGAGGTGTGGCTCTGCGTAGGTCGATGCGCCGCTGCTGGGGTGCTCCTTGTGCCGCCGTCGCTACGTTGATGACGTTGCTGCTGCCCCAACTTCGATGTCGGCGGGACGGTGCTGTGTCCGCAACCCCTACATCGATTGTGTCGCCTCCACTGCCTCGGCTACAACTTCTCGAGGCACTTGATCATGCACATGCTCTGTTTGGTGTGGCTGAGGCCTTCGCGCCCGTGTCGTGGATGACCGTCACGCTGCCGAGGTCCTCCCCAGCCCGTACCTCGTCGCCATGATCTTCTTCGACAAGAACGTGCCGTGAACGACTACCGCCGCCCCACATGTACCTCGTCGACAAGATCCGCCACGACGCCATGACCGACGCCGGCCGTGGGAATGTGTTTGACTCGAAGGTCGAACATCGACCATCGCCAAGATCTTCTATACGAACGCGGCGAGTACCTCGATCTCGACCACGTCTACTTCCTCTTCGGACCTCGATGAAAGATCGACAACGACCACCGATGACGTGAACGACTACCTCGGCTACGGAACGAGAACGACTACTTCGACTACTTCCTCGACGTCGGCTACTTCCTCTACGTCCCGAAGTTTCCGGCATTGACCCCGGCGATCCTCTTTCCAACGTGCGAACCCAAACCCTATACCTATGCCCTATTTTCTATAACATATCAACTATAATTAAAATGTCATCTCATCCATGTGTTGCATTGCATCTTGTCGGTGCGGGTAATAATAATATCATCTAACAATTAAATATGGAATGAGTGGAATAATTAAATATTGTTCCGGTTCCATTTAAAAATTGCATAGCTCATCTTTATATTATCTTTCCATGTTAAACAACATTTAATCTTGATGGGTAAATAAATAACGTGAACCTCCTAAATTAAATGTTGGGCTTCCGGCTCAATTTAAATTGATTTAATTGCATAAATCATAACTAAATCATTTTAACTCCAAATTTGAAAAATAAAATATGTTTTCGAATCAAAATTCTCTAAACGTTGCAAATATCAACTTTGTTTTCTGTTTTGAATAATTTAAATTGCTGAAAACAACTGTTTCTTATTTAATGCAATTAAAATTGCCAAATTCATAACTAATTCATTTTAATTCCAAATCCAACAAATAAAATATGTTTTCATACCATAAAAATGCACTTAATCTGTTCATGCCATCCATGTTCATGTTTGCACCTTGCATGTTGCATTTGTAGTAGTGTTATGTATGTTCACTTAATAAATAAATATGGAATGTGTTGGGGTATTTAATTCAATTGTTACCCTATTCCATTTAATATTGCTTAACTCACCTATTTATTGTTTTCCATGCTAAACAACATTTAACTTGATGGTTAGATAAACACCTTGAACCAATTCCTATTTCTCCGGACTCTGGTTCCGTTTAAATTGCTTAAGTTGTTTCCCCTGTGGCATCTTGCCATGTCATGCATATAAAATAGGATCATGCTGGATCTTTTGCCGTAGTAGTAACTGTTGCATCCGGTGTTTGTTCAAGGTTCGTTGCTTCTTCGCGGATAGGACGTTGAGATGATGTGAGCAACGACAAGTTCTGCTACCTTGCGGGATCTCAGGCAAGTATACTCACTTGCTGCCATATGGCTGCCTTTCATCACATGTTACCGATTCTTTCCGTTGTTCTTATTCTAGCCTTGATTCGATGCTTGTGTCACGATCCTATTATATGTTTACCTTGCAGCCATGATATAGCCTTTTCCTTCCACTTCCTATTAACTGTTGCTTGTTTACCTTGTTGGCCCCCCTGTCGTAGTTGCATGCTTAGTGTTGTTTGCGCTCAAGTTCCGTTGTCCGTCTTATCACCTGTTTAGTTTGATAGTTGGGTTTCAATTCAATCAACAACTTGTTATTGTTTTGGGTAATAATATTTTGATGTTAAGGCACCGGCAGGAGGCCCGGGTTAGGGTTTTGAGGCCTGCTAGTGTCGAACTTAATTAGGAAAAGAGTCTTGTCTACTGATCCATGATGAGCGTGCTCACCGCATCCGGGTGGTAGTATGGGACCCCCCTCGACTTAGACCTGATCTGCAGCTTGTCCGAAGAGCCACACTTAGTTCGGGTGTTCCATTTGCTCCTTTGCATAATGGGTTGGCCCCCCTTGGTTACTGATGATGATGATGGTGATGTTGCATATAGGGCGAGGCCTGTAGTGCCGGGGTGTTGTGTCCTGCGGGAGTTTTGCACACCTGCGCTGAGTATTCGGCTGCGTGGCTGGGACCTTATAGGTCCGTGGCTCCGAGGATGGGTTGTAGAGACGGTTTGGGTCGTGTCAAGCCAACCTGAGTTTTAGTTGGTGGCTTGAGTGTGTACGGTACTGGAGCACACCCTGCAGGGATAAATCTTCTCGAGAAGCCGTGTTTCCGCGGTTATGGATTACTTGGTGAAAGTACTGCTACCAAGTACTCAGACAACTTACACCTAATGATAATAACTTGACTAGTAATAGTCTTATTGACACAATAAGTTGAACATCATTAATCCAACAGTGTGAGTTATCCTTGGGTTGCTTCCTTAGTAGGGGGTGACATTGGATGGGTATTGTTTGGTGAGTAGTTTGTAGTTGGTTCCGATACGCTATCTTATCTCCTTTCTGTTAGCCGGAAGTTGTAGTGTGTTTCTGTAGTTGGTTAGTGCAGCCCGCTGCCGCTTATTGCAATAACCCCTTCCTTTCCATTGAACCCAAAAGTATTGTATGTTCTGTGATGACTGGCTACGCCGGTATCTTTGTGAGTATGGTTTATCCACTTGCCAGTACTTAACCGTACTGACCCACGAATCCTTTTTCGTGGCTGCATATTCAACATTGCAGTCAACAGGTTTGAAGTCTGACGACGTTAGCTTGGGAATCCCTCCGGCTTGGCCTGGGCAGGGATTGGACGCTCTCGGTTATCTTCAGGACTCTTAGTCCAATTTGTATCTTGTCCGTAGCCGGACGCTATGTTGTTTCTTCCGCTGTTATTTGGATCTTCGTATTGTATCAGTTGTATCCTTGACTCGTTTGAGTCGTCTTGTATCTATCTCTTCTGTTGTTGTGGATTATTCGTGAACTGTTGTAATGTTATCACAAGTGGCAACCTGGAATCGGTTATTATGCGGATTTGGCGAGAATGCTGAAATCCGCATTGTCGTGGGATGATCACGGCAGATGTTACCGGGGGTAACTGATCTTGGGGCAAGTCGACACAGGTATTCGGGAGAGGGTTTAGCTCGAAGGAAGACATGGCGAAAGCGATCTAAGAACCAGGAAATAACTCGCCGGATCTCAATATGAATTATGCTAGATACTCGATAACAGGTGTTACAACTATGACTTGAATCTCTGGCAAACCAAACCTAGGGGCCGGTTTATAAAGCACCCGTACACCCCTAACTTGCCCTTCAAGGCACATCTTGAGTCCTATTCGAACTTTACTTACAAACTGTCGCTTTCCTTATCGTGCCCCACAATCCGGGTTACGAACCTCACAAACCCTGGGCCTTCCAGAAGCTTCTTTGTCCTTAACCGGATTTGGTCCAGCCGCCGTTTGGGCCGGATCAAACCTGGGAGTTGGCATACCGGGTTACTATCCCCTCATCAGTAGTCCCCAGAATAGCTTGGGCTTCCAAGATTTACTCTTCGAAGCGCGGGCTATTCCCTACAGAAATATCAGACGCAAACACATGAGAATCAAGACGCAGCGCGCTGATGAATAGCCGTGACTGGTACCAAGGGGGCCAGGCAAAGACCCGGCTCTCCCTTAAAGGTTCTCCCTTAATCTTCCAAACTCGAGCCTTAATAGGGAACTCCGTGATTTCGCACCTTCTTTGATAATTATCGCTGATACCAAGAAGAAGATTCCCCCTTCCCTTTTCTCGGGATCATATTGGTCTGTGCATGGAATGCGCCTTTCAAATTTCGAAATGGCCAATTATTACTCCGCACCCCCGGGTCTCGACCGTTAGCTAGGCTTTTCCATCCGGGCGGTTATAAATAGGACTCAGGGAACAACCCAACTCTTAACGGCTCATTTTCCCCATTTCACTTCTTCTCAAATCTGAGCTCGCGGAGTGCCACCACGGAAGCCCCACGCACCTCGCCGGAGCCCATCCGCGTCGCCTGCGCTCCGCCACCGCGCGACTCACTCCAACTCCCAAATCCGCCGCCAAGCGCCCGATTCGCCGACCAACAACCTCGAAAGGACATCAATCTTGCGCCATCTGTCTCCGCAAAGCTCTACTTCAATCCCCTTTGGTAAGTTCCTCGTATCCCTCAGCTCATCCTCGCAATTTCTCATCTTTTCCTCAGATCAGATCTGAATCAAGTAGTCCGCGATTTCTCGGGCCGCGCCGGATTAGCTCAATGATGCTTACCATAGACATCCCCATAGATAGGATTCATAGCTTATATTACTCTCCTAACTCCAGTAGTCACTAACATGGCCATAAATTTAGAAATAAGATCCCCAATCTAGGCTCGGGCCATATAAAATTTCCGCCCTTGTTCTCCCTCCTCAGAAAATCTCACTTCTCCGGATCATTCGCAGATGGTAGGCATATAAACACCCTCATAACTTCTCAAACATTTGCTTTTACGGAAAGCTCCATAGATTTTGTAATAGCACACAATACCCGGACACATCATACTGACTCGGCAAGGCAATACCGGTTTTGTGCTTAAATTGCCGGTAACTGCTTATCTACTAACTTCGAGTTTTTGTTTCTTACGCCCTTTCCTTCAATGTTTTACCAGGTCAATCCTATGGCACCCAAGAGGCAGGGGAAACAGCCGGCTAAGGCTAAATCCACAAACTCCATATCAGCCAATTGGGGGAAATCCTCTGTTACCACGGCGAAACTGGAGGAGTTGGTCGAGCTTGGAACCCTACCTCCACAGGAAGCTATCCACTGGAGAGTACCAAGGCAACGAAACCCGACCTTCCCCAGCAACGGACGAGGTAATATGTTTCGTTGAACACGTGACCCGGGGCTTCAGGCCTCCGGGTCACCCTTTCTTCCGTGACGTCCTAGACCACTACAAACTCCGTATTTTCGATATAGGCCCAAACTCCATCTTAAACATCTCTCATTTTATCGTTCTTTCCGAGTCTTACTTGTGCACTCCGCCAAGTCTGGCTCTCTTCGTCGAACTTTTTCAGTGCAAGCCGTGTCGCGAAAGCGGCGACGGCGCACTTCTTACTTGCGGCGGGGTTCTATCCAGCGCCGCAAGAACTCCCTAATGCCTCCTATTACACTCAATTCTCATGTGAAGCACTGGCAGCTCTCATACTTCTACTGCAGGATACCTCTCCACCCGGCGAAAAGAAGTTGCCGGGTTACTCGGAGGGTCAGCTTGACATCTCCGAGACTTTTCAACGCCTTCGCCCATGACTCGGACAGGGAGGCGATCTTGCCTTTGCTAGCTAGGATCTCCATCTTGTCAGCCCGAGGTCTCATCGGGCTAAACCTGGTGAAGACCTGGGTCAGCTTCCGCATCCAGCCAAACTCCATTCGTGAGAAGCTGATGTGCGAATACTCAGGTCTTCCCACGGACCCTATCCGATACTCTCCTAACACCCTTGCTCCTAGTGATATGAACAAGACGATCAAGGGTTTCTTAACAGAGAAGCTCGAGGTGATCCGGAGCATAGCCGGATTAGAACCTTTTACCCTCGAGAATCCAGCCCCCGCAGTAAGTTTTCTACCTTTTGATTTTGACTTCTAACAGCTTACTTTTATTCGCTTCTCTTGACTCGATATTAATCACTATCCTGGCATCTTCTCCTCAGCCGATGATGACTTTTGGACGGTCGACACCCCTCCTAAATTCCGAGATGCGGAGGAGGAAGACGATGTTGTTAACTCGGATGAAGGTACATACTTGATTCCCTTGTACACGTTACATCCTGCCTTTTCTTCTTCTTTATGCTATAACTCGGATATTTTCCAGAGCAAGAGGACCGAAGCGAAGAAGAAGAAACGGACAGCAGGGCGGGGTCCGCCAGCGAGGAGGAAGAGCCGGAGCCGGCCACCAAAAACCGGGACAAAGAGGAAATCCCAGAGGATAGCCCTCCAGGTTTTTAACTTCATCTCTTTATACTTTGGTTTTTTGTTCCCATAACGTCACTCCGGGGCTAACCCATCTTTACCCCTTTTTATCACAACTGAAGGAGCACCTGCGACTAGGCGCCGAGTAACCCGGGGAACCATCCGGGCAACGAGATCCTTAACCCGGTTGCTTCGTCGCCCCCGGTTCAACACCTGGTATTTATCGTAAACAAAATTTCTTTCCGGACATTCCTTCGTAACGTAATCCCAGACCTTTCTTGCCATTTTCCAGTCTCTTCCGGGTCTAGCGGCGGCTTCCCCTCGGACTTCCCAGTGAACTCGGGTAAACTCCTTTCCTTTGAGTTATACCAAACTTATCACCTTTTCACAACTAAAGACTAACTGCACCTTCGTACCTTCTACAGAGCCACGGTTGTTATTAGCGACGAAGAAGGCACGGAGGCTGAGGTCCAAGTCGAGAATAAGCCGGCCGATGACGCATTCGCTGCAACTGGCAACGAGCAAGTGTCGTCACCGGAGCTGGCTAGGCATGATGCTGGGTATCCATCGCTTCGCACGCAGGCGAGAAGGAGACGGGAACAACTTCGAGCGCGGGAGGAGGACCAAACTCCGATATTCGGATGACCCGGGTGCCACCTCCAGTTACAAGAAACGCTCCTTTTCCCACTTTCCAGGTACCCGAGCCATCTAACTCGGATAACGCTGACTTTAACCAGCTGATGAGCGCTCTTCTCGCCATGAAAGCTTCAGATGGAAATGTCCTAGAGCGTATGGCTGCAGCACATCAGGTAACTTTACTTGATACTCCTTATTATACATCCAGTCCCCAAGTCCGAGTATAATTTTTTTGTAATTTCCTCGTACTTCGCATAACACTTTTCGGTCATCATTTCCTCAGAGGAAATACTCTCGTGATATCCGGCTTACAGCTTCACCCGGTCTTTGCAGGCAGAGATTACTCAGTCAATGAAGCGTTACTTAAGGCTGAGCAGCTCTTGCTGGCTGAAGTTAAGCGTAGGGAGGCCCCTTGAAGCGGAGATAAAGACTTTGAAAAAAGATGTCTCCACATACAAGAAGAAGTACAATGCCGCCCAATCCCGCTGAAGAACTTATCGACTCAGATTACGGACCTTACCGTATTTTGCTAAGTAAGTTTGTTTATTTTGCAACTAGCTTGCTTACCCCATTTTGCCGTTGTAATAACCAAAATTACTGATATGCTTTTGTGTTTTTCGATTGCAGGTGCTAACCTTGCTGCTCCCGGAGGAGAATGCCATTACTCAAGTTAAAACTCTGAAGACTGTGCTCCGGACGTTTTTTTGCCGGCACGAAACTTTTGCTGGTGCTATCAAGTGGCCTTCTGAGGTAATACCGGGCGAGGAGAACCTATGCAGGCTTTTCCACAGCGCCTGGATGGATTGAAATACTGAAGCGTTCGTCCTGCCGAATTGGGATGACCCGGGCTTTAACGCTGGCGAAGGCTTATTTTCCAAAGCTTGACCGGCGAAGGTAGTATCCGGGTTCCCAGAGTTTAAAGCTGACGGATCCAAATTCAAGCCCCAGGATTTCAAAGCTATACAATCTGCGGTACGTCCTTCAGCCACAGCTTTTGGCCGACAAGATGGATCTAAACACGATTATGAGCTCGTATGATTCTGAGGGCAAGGTTATCCTGGTGGAGGCACCCCCCTATTGATATGTTGGACAAATGGTCGACTGATCTGGCTAGGAGGAAGGAAGAGGCTGCAAAGAGGGAACAGAACTGGGCGTAAAGCCGTCTACCTCTAACCCCAGCCGTGCCTCCGCCTGTTCGTCCAGATGTGAAGAGCCCGGGTAAAACTGCTGGCAAGGCCAAGGAGCAAGTCCAAGACTTAGACCCGAGCACCGCTCTCAGGATGCCGAGTAGGATGCTGCCTAGTGCTTTGCGTTTCTCGAGACTGATATGATTTTTTTGCGGTGCGCCTGTGCACCATTGATGCTGATACTATGACTGTATGCTTGTTAACTTATGATAACTCTTTGCCTCCCCTGGCTTTTGATAATCTCGATCCTCGTGTTACGTATAAGCTTATTCTCGATACTTTGAATTTTTGTTTTTGATTCCCTTTTGAGACTCGGCTAACCGAGTATCGGAGGTTTTGATAGACGGACTTTTCTTTAAGTCCCCAATACTCGGAAACTAAGGTTTACAGGCTTTAGTAGTTAAACAGTTTGTTTCTGTTTCGAAGTCCCCAGCCCCCATGACCCAAAGTACGAGCTATGGGGGCGTGGCCTTTCTCAGATGACACACTGCTGTTTACCAAGCTGAAGACCAATAGCTGTTCGCATAAATACTGAAGTCATGCTTAATACTTGTTGAGTTTCCGGCTTTTAGCCTTATACTCTGCATAGACTTGTGGTTTAGATGACCCTTTTGATTATCTTGTACTATAAGCCGGCTTTCGCGTGGATACCATGTCGTTGCATCTATACGAAAAACAAGATCAAGCAAGTCCCATTGGGCTGCATAGTTTGATTGTAATCGTAAGTGAACAGATCATGCCACTTTAGCGCGAGTCACATCGAGCTTAAGTAAGAATAATCAAGAAATTTGGCTCCTTCGTCCAGTTATAGGATTGCAGCCACACCCGTTTCTACGAGTAATCAGCCCCCATAACTCATAGGCATCATGGCCGGGTCCGGGTTTTGTGATTACTTATTGAAGCAGATCACCCCCCGGAGACCTATATTCACGCAATGTATTTCGATGATACTGATGTATTGATAATAACAATGTTACTTACTTGTAACTGAAGCAAAGACCATGATAAGACTCGAAACCATCTTCTTTTATTGATAAAAATTTCTTTTTTGAATCAGCAGGCCGCCTCATTGAAAACCTTCCAGTCCCCGTAGGTACCCTGGTAAGGAAAAGAGTGCGTATGAAACCCGCCGTCGATTACACTACTTTAGTTATTCTCGGGAATCGGCCCCACACTGGCGTGGCCGATGCTTATTCTCCATTCGCCTGGCCTTTTCATAACGAGTATCGGCTTTGCTAGCCAATCCGGGTATACCGTCCTTGAAGCGTGATCAGCTGCGTGTGGAAGTACGTCTTCTTCTTCTCTGTTAGGGGATTTGAAAAGATCGCCCCTGATGAAACCTACCATCTTAAGGTCCTTTTCTGCCCTATTTTTGCTTTGTCCCCTTCAGGGTTGGCTTTTTTGACGTTGTCCTCTCTTCTAGGTCCACCTTAGAACGGTAATGTTTGAGCTCTTCCTTCCTGCAAGCTTGCTCGGCCATTGCCGCATCTCCCTCATCACATTCAGCTGCTATATCTCGATTTCCATGTATGGTGATGGTCTTCTTAGGACCCGGGATTTTCAGCTGTAGGTACACGTAACACGGTCTTGCCATGAACTTGGCATAAGCCGGCCTTCCAAACAATGCATGATAAGGACTGCGTAACTTTACTACCTCAAAGGTAAGCCACTCGACTCGATAATTGTCCTTTGACTCCCCGAAAGCTACTTCCAGTGCCACCTTTCCTTCAGGGCATGCTGAGTGACCCGGCACTATCCCGTGAAAAACTGTTGTACTCTTTTGCAGCTGCGATTCCTTTAAGCCCATACGCAGAAAAGTTTCCCAGTACAGGATATTGATACTACTTCCTCCATCCATCAAGACTTTTTTCAGCTTGTAGCCGTTGACCTGTGGTGCCACTACCAAGCTAAGACTCCCGGGTGATCAACTCTGTCCGGGTGATCCTTCCTGCTCCATGTTACCTCTTGTTCTGACCACCTCAAATACCTTGGAACAGCGGAAGAGACCGAATTAACTGCTTGTTTCAGTATCTTCTTATCATTGTTAGAGCCTCCCGTAGTGTGCACATGATATTGACCCAGCTGTTTAGGGTTAGCTTGAAAACCTCCCGCTCCCCCTTGATTGTTACCTTGATTTCCAGCTGGCGGGTTGCCGGCTGGGGGCGGTCCGTTGCCCAAATTTCCACCTAGGCCCGGGCCTCCTCCTCGGCCTGCACCTCGCATGGCTCTGTTCACTTCCTCGTTCTTCCACCTTTGTAAGTCGGCACATTGCTCCAATGAGTGATTGGCCGGCTTGCCGTTCCTGCTATGCTTCGGGCATGCCATCCTAAATATGTCCCAACTGTTGCTTGGTCTTGGAGGTCCTTGGTGTGCCCCCCATTGTGATTCCCAGTATTAAAATTTCCTTCGGATCTAGGTCTTGAAGACCCGGCCTCCGTGTTGGCTACAAACTCGGAATTCCCTTCAAACGGGCGCTTGTTTTGGCTACTTCCATTATTGTTTGGCGCCGATCCATTGCCGGTTTTCCCACTGCTACTTGTGTTTGCTTTTGCTTTCTTGTCATCAACTTCCTCCTCTGTGGTATCCGTTGCAGCGTGTTTGTTGCACGCATCCATTAACTCTCCCATTGTAACCTCCGCTGCATTCCTACTAGATTTCATGCGAGTTAGCTTTTGCACTAAAGGAACATACTTACATGTTTTTGCCATAGCTTGTAGCGCATCCTTAGGCTGGATATCCGTAGACGAGTGGAGTATCTCCATAACCCGGCGTACCCAGCTGCGTGCTGACTCTCCTTTCTTCTGAACGCATCTTTCTAAATCATCAATAGTAAATAACTTTCTGCATGTCCCATGAAAGTGCTTGATAAATGCGGTCTTTAGCTCCTCCCACGATTTGATCGATTTTTCCGGTAGATTGGTGAACCATAACTTTGCTGCCCTCTTGACATCATTAAGTACATGAATTTGGCTTGGAGATTCTCGGATGCGTTGCGAATTGACATTGCCATCTCATAGCTGCTCAGCCACGTTTCTGGATCCATTGTTGGCTCATAATTTACTACTTTCCCGGTTCTTTGAACTTCTCCGGGTAAGGTCTGCCCTGCTATATCGTCCGAGAGGCACTTGGTCCCGCCAGGGTGGTTGGGGGTGGTCTTACTCGGGAGGCGCGTGACCTGGCTGGGGGTGCCTCGAGGTGTGGCGCCACCGGCAATTCGTGCCCAGCAGATCCGGCCCCGGCTCTTCTGGCTCTGGAACTGTCCACCACCGCCTGCGCTGCTGATACTACTGGTACTGTCTGGATACGCGGTGGAGGCAGCATTTGCTGCTGCTCTTCCCTTCGTTGTGCCGCACTTGTTTGGACATTGCCCTGTTGCTGACTGGCGTACGGCGTCCCATGCATCCCGCTTCTATGATCCGGATAATTGGCTTGCTGTGACCGCGGTGTGTAGCAGATCGATTGCTCGTCGGGTTCCTTCCGCATGAGGCGAGTCTCCCACAGGAATCTGGTTTAATGCGAGCGTTGCTGCGTACACGTTGTCCATGGGATTGTTGTAATGACCTGCTGGTGTGCGGAATCGTGATGGTGGTGGCGGCATGGTATTGCCGGCTGTCGCCCCCGTCTGTGGCAAAGGTAACCCGGCTGGCGCGTTTACCGGATGTGCTCCCGTTGAAGGTCGCGGTATGGTCCCTTGGTTCGTCGGTGGAATCGGCTGATCTTGAGGCGTGAACACCAGGGCAGTCGGGTTAATAACCCCTCCTGTTGCCGGCAGCATAGTTCGGTGCCTTTGGTGCATCCTTGTCGTTTCCTCCCGGAGCCGGGTCTCTCGGTCATCCAATTCGCGCTGCCGCGCGACCATCCCTGCCTTTCTGCTTCCACTTGCCTTCTTTGCTGCTCCAATGCACGACGAGCCACGTCCAGGTCTCTTACACGCTCTGCCGCGTTTCTGGGGTAATAACTGTGGCCAAGACTGTGGGGTCCAAAATCAAATTATTATCAAACAGAGCCGGGTGACGCGGGTTTGAGGGGCCGCCCCCGTGTCCGGTTTGCTTGGAACCCGAACATATTTGCGTGTCGCTCCTCGTCTGCTGGGCGACTGGTGACAGACGCCGACTCTCCATCGACCTGGACCAAGACCGGGTCAACTGCTCCTTGCTGCTGGGCCACTGCCTGAGCCGCCCCGACTGGCGCCGCGGCCGCGTTTTCTTGATTGAGATTGGTCGCGGGAGCCGCATAAACTGCAACCCGGCGCATGATGCCCGGTGTAGATTCGTATTGTTCTTCCTCGCTGTTTTCCTTTTCATATCGATCCTCCGATAAATCCCGTATGGACTCGGTATCATCCTCCTTCTCTATCTGACCCGTTGTTCCAATCGACTCTTCTTTTTCCGATCGGACATACGTGTCTTCCCCTGACACAGAATCAGATCCAATATTATCACAATTCGAACTGGAAGTACATACCATACCGATGAAGACGTTGATGCTGCCGACTGTCACGACGGATCCGGTTTCGAGGTGATCCGACTCTGGCCCCCAGCCAGAATCGTCTACCATCTTCTCTCCTTGGCTGTTGACGTAGACTTCTCCGACGATGAGGTTCTTCATGCTCTTCCGAGCTTCTCCCGTGATGTAAACACCTTTGGACGCAGGCCCCACGGTGGGCGCCAACTGTCGTGGGATGATCACGGCAGATGTTACCGGGGGTAACTGATCTTGGGGCAAGTCGACACAGGTATTCGGGAGAGGGTTTAGCTCGAAGGAAGACATGGCGAAAGCGATCTAAGAACCAGGAAATAACTCGCCGGATCTCAATATGAATTATGCTAGATACTCGATAACAGGTGTTACAACTATGACTTGAATCTCTGGCAAACCAAACCTAGGGGCCGGTTTATAAAGCACCCGTACACCCCTAACTTGCCCTTCAAGGCACATCTTGAGTCCTATTCGAACTTTACTTACAAACTGTCGCTTTCCTTATCGTGCCCCACAATCCGGGTTACGAACCTCACAAACCCTGGGCCTTCCAGAAGCTTCTTTGTCCTTAACCGGATTTGGTCCAGCCGCCGTTTGGGCCGGATCAAACCTGGGAGTTGGCATACCGGGTTACTATCCCCTCATCACGCATAGTGCCCGATCTCGGGGCGTCACATAGCACACTGTGTGGGGTCAGGGGACAATTTAATGGGTATTTCTCGCATTCATTCAAACTCGTTGATTTGGTCCTTTCCCGCAACATCCGTGAGCTATAGCACAATGTTTGGGTGTCCGGGGACAATTTCATTGATGTATCTTGCATTCATTAAAACTCCTCGATTTGGACCTATCTCGCAGTTTTCGTGAGCTATAGTACCTTGTTTAGAGGCCTGGAGACAATTGCAAGGGAATTTCTGGCATTTATTAAAACTCAGTGACTAGGTACTATCTCACAGTTTTCGTGAGGTATAGCACACTGTTTAGGGGTTAGGGGACAATTTCATGGGTATTTCTGGCATTTATTAAAAATCGTCGATTTGGTCCTTTCTCGCAGTTTTCCTGAGCTATAGCACACTATTAGGGGGTCAGGGGACAATTTAATGGATATTTCTGGCATTCATTCAAACTCGTCGATTTGGTCCCTTCTCGAAGTTTCTGTTAGCTATAGCACAATGTTTGGGTATCCACAGAAAATTTCATGTGAGTTTATTGCATGCATTAAAACTCGTCGATTTGAACGTATCTCGCAGTTTTCGTGAGCTATAGCACACTGTTTGGGGGTCTGGGGACAATTTCATGGGCATATCTGGCATTCATTCAAACTCATAGATTTGGTCCTTTCTCGCAACATCCGTGAGCTATAGGAAAATTTTGGGTGTCCGGGGCAATTGCATTGATATATCTTGCATTCATTAAAACTCGTCGATTTGGACCTATCTCGCAGGTTTCGTGAGCTATAGTACCCTTTTAGAGGGCCGGAGTCAATTGCAAGGGTATTTCTGGAATTTATTAAAACTCGTTGATTAGGTCCTATCTCGCAGTTTTTGTGAGCTATAGCAGACTGTTTGGGTGTTAGGGGACAATTCAATGGGTATTTCTGGAATTTATTAAAAATCATCGATTTGGTCCTTTCTCGTAGTTTTCCTGACCTATAGCACACTGTGTGGGGTCAGGGGACAATTTAATGGGTATTTCTCGTATTCATTCAAACTCGTCGATTTGGTCCTTTCCCGCAACATCCGTGAGCTATAGCACAATGTTTGGGTGTCCGGGGACAATTTCATTGATATATCTTGCATTCATTAAAACTCCTCGATTTGGACCTATCTCGCAGTTCTCGTGACCTATAGTACCTTGTTTGGAGGCCCGGAGACAATTGCAAGGGCATTTCTGGCATTTATTAAAACTCGTGACTAGGTATTCACAGTTTTCGTGAGCTATAGCACATGTTTGGGGGTTAGGAGAATATTTCATGGTATTTCTGGCATTATTAAAAATCGTCGATTTGGTCCTTTCTCGTAGTTTTCTGAGCTATAGCACACTATTTGGTGGTCAGGGGACAATTTAATGGGTATTTCTGGCATTCATTCAAACTCGTCGATTTGGTCCTTCTCGAAGTTTCTGTAGCTATAGCACAATGTTTGGGTATCCAGGAAATTTCATATGAGTTTATTGCATGCATTAAAACTCGTCGATTTGATCGTATCTCGCAGTTTTCGTGAGCTATAGCACACTGTTTGGGGTCCGAGGACAATTTCATGGGCATATCTGGCATTCATTCAAACTCATAGATTTGGTCCTTTCTCGCAACATCCGTGAGCTATAGGAAATTTTGCGTTTCCGGGGACAATTGCATTGATTATCTTGCATTCATTAAATTCGTCGATTTGGACCTATCTCGCAGTTTCGTGAGCTATAGTACCCTGTTTGGGGGCCGGAGTCAATTGCAAGGGTATTTCTGGAATTATTAAAACTCGTTGATTAGGTCCTTCTCGCAGTTTTTGTGAGCTATAGCACACTGTTTGGGGGTTAGGGACAATTCAATGGGTATTTCTGGAATTTATTAAAAATTGTCGATTTGGTCCTTTCTCGTAGTTTTCCTGACCTATAGCACTATGTGGGGTCAGGGACAATTTAATGGGTATTTCTCGCATTCATTCAAACTCGTCGATTTGGTCCTTTCCCGCAACATCCGTGAGCTATAGCACAATGTTTGGGTGTCCGGGGACAATTTCATTTATATATCTTGCATTCATTAAAACTCTCGATTTGGACCTATCTCGCAGTTTTCGTGAGCTATAGTACTTGTTTGGAGGCCCGGAGACAATTGCAAGGTCATTTCTGGCATTTATTAAAACTCAGTGACTAGGTACTATCTCACAGTTTTCGTGAGGTATAGCACACTGTTTGGGGGTTAGGGGACAATTTCATGGGTATTTCTGGCATTTATTAAAAATTGTCGATTTGGTCCTTTCTCGCAGTTTTCCTGAGCTATAGCACACTATTTGGGGGTTAGGGGATAATTTAATGGGTATTTCTGGCATTCATTCAAACTCGTCGATTTGGTCCCTTCTCGTTTTCTGTTAGCTATAGCACAATGTTTGGGTATCCACAGAAAAATTTCATGTGAGTTTATTGCATGCATTAAAACTCGTCGATTTGATCGTATCTCGCAGTTTTCGTGAGCTATAGCACACTGTTTGGGGGTCCGGGGACAATTTCATGGGCATATCTGGCATTCATTCAAACTCATAGATTTGGTCCTTTCTCGCAACATCCGTAAGCTATAGGAAAATTTTGGGTGTCCGGGGACAATTGCATTGATATATCTTGCATTCATTAAAACTCGTCGATTTGGACCTATCTCGCAGGTTTCGTGAGCTATAGTACCCTGTTTGGAGGGCCGGAGTCAATTGCAAGGGTATTTCTGGAATTTGTTAAAACTCGTTGATTAGGTCCTATCTCGCAGTTTTTGTGAGCTATAGCACACTGTTTGGGGTTAGGGGACAATTTAATGGGTATTTCTAGAATTTATTAAAATCGTCGATTTGGTCCTTTCTCGTAGTTTTCTGACCTATAGCACACTGTGTGGGGTCAGGGGACAATTTAATGGGTATTTCTCGCATTCAATCAAACTCGTCGATTTGGTCCTTTCCCGCAACATCCGTGAGCTATAGCACAATGTTTGGGTGTCCGGGGACAATTTCATTGATGTATCTTGCATTCATTAAAACTCCTCGATTTGGACCTATCTCGCAGTTTTCGTGAGCTATAGTACCTTGTTTAGAGGCCTGGAGACAATTGCAAGGGCATTTCTGGCATTTATTAAAACTCAGTGACTAGGTACTATCTCACAGTTTTCGTGAGGTATAGCACACTGTTTAGGGGTTAGGGGACAATTTCATGGGTATTTCTGGCATTTATTAAAAATCGTCGATTTGGTCCTTTCTCGCAGTTTTCCTGAGCTATAGCACACTATTAGGGGGTCAGGGGACAATTTAATGGATATTTCTGGCATTCATTCAAACTCGTCGATTTGGTCCCTTCTCGAAGTTTCTGTTAGCTATAGCACAATGTTTGGGTATCCACAGAAAATTTCATGTGAGTTTATTGCATGCATTAAAACTCGTCGATTTGATCGTATCTCGCAGTTTTCGTGAGCTATAGCACACTGTTTGGGGGTCCGGGGACAATTTCATGGGCATATCTGGCATTCATTCAAACTCATAGATTTGGTCCTTTCTCGCAACATCCGTAAGCTATAGGAAAATTTTGGGTGTCCGGGGACAATTGCATTGATATATCTTGCATTCATTAAAACTCGTCGATTTGGACCTATCTCGCAGGTTTCATGAGCTATAGTACCCTGTTTGGAGGGCCGGAGTACATTGCAAGGGTATTTCTGGAATTTGTTAAAACTCGTTGATTAGGTCCTATCTCGCAGTTTTTGTGAGCTATAGCACACTGTTTGGGGGTTAGGGGACAATTTAATGGGTATTTCTAGAATTTATTAAAAATCGTCGATTTGGTCCTTTCTCGTAGTTTTCCTGACCTATAGCACACTGTGTGGGGTCAGGGGACAATTTAATGGGTATTTCTCGCATTCATTCAAACTCGTCGATTTGGTCCCTTCTCGAAGTTTCTGTTAGCTATAGCACAATGTTTGGGTATCCACAGAAAATTTCATGTGAGTTTATTGCATGCATTAAAACTCGTCGATTTGATCGTATCTCGCAGTTTTCGTGAGCTATAGCACACTGTTTGGGGGTCCGGGGACAATTTCATGGGCATATCTGGCATTCATTCAAACTCATAGATTTGGTCCTTTCTCGCAACATCCGTAAGCTATAGGAAAATTTTGGGTGTCCGGGGACAATTGCATTGATATATCTTGCATTCATTAAAACTCGTCGATTTGGACCTATCTCGCAGGTTTCGTGAGCTATAGTACCCTATTTGGAGGGCCGGAGTCAATTGCAAGGGTATTTCTGGAATTTAAAACTCGTTGATTAGGTCCTATCTCGCAGTTTTTGTGAGCTTAGCACACTGTTTGGGGTTAGGGGACAATTTAATGGGTATTTCTAGAATTTATTAAAAATCGTCGATTTGGTCCTTTCTCGCAGTTTTCCTGACCTATAGCACACTGTGTGGGGTCAGGGGACAATTTAATGGGTATTTCTCGCATTCATTCAAACTCGTCGATTTGGTCCTTTCCCGCAACATCCGTGAGCTATAGCACAATGTTTGGGTGTCCGGGGATTTCATTGATGTATCTTGCATTCATTAAAACTCTCGATTTGGACCTATCTCGCAATTTTCGTGAGCTATAGTACTTGTTTAGAGGTGGAGACAATTGCAAGGGCATTTCTGGCATTTATTAAAACTCAGTGATAGGTACTATCACAGTTTTCGTGAGTATAGCACACTGTTTGGGGTTAGGGGACAATTTCATGGGTATTTCTGGCATTTATTAAAATCGTCGATTTGGTCCTTTCTCGCAGTTTTCCTGAGCTATAGCACTATTGGGGGTCAGGGGACAATTTAATGGATATTTCTGGCATTCATTCAAACTCGTCGATTTGGTCCTTCTTGAAGTTTCTGAGCTATAGCACAATGTTTGGGTATCCACAGAAATTTCATGTGAGTTTATTGCATGCATTAAAACTCGTCGATTTGATCATATCTCGCAGTTTTCGTGAGCTATAGCACACTGTTTGGGGGTCCGGGACAATTTCATGGGCTTCTGGCATTCATTCAAACTCATAGATTTGGTCCTTTCTCGCAAATCTGTAAGCTATAGAAAATTTTGGGTGTCCGGGACAATTGCATTGATATATTGCATTCATTAAAACTCGTCGATTTGGACCTATCTCGCAGTTTTCGTGAGCTATAGCCTGTTTGGAGGGCCGGAGTACATTGCAAGGGTATTTCTGGAATTTGTTAAAACTCGTGATTAGGTCCTATCTCGCAGTTTTTGTGAGCTATAGCACACTGTTTGGGTAGGGGACAATTTAATGGGTATTTCTAGAATTTATTAAAAATCGTCGATTTGGTCCTTTCTCGCATTTTCCTGACCTATAGCACTGTGGGGTCAGGGGACAATTTAATGGGTATTTCTGGCATTCATTCAAACTCGTCGATTTGGTCCTTTCCGCAACATCCGTGAGCTATAGCACAATGTTTGGGTGTCGGGGACAATTTCATTGATTATCTTGCATTCATTAAAAATCCTCGATTTGGACCTATCTCGCAGTTTTCGTGAGCTATAGTACCTGTTTAGAGGCCTGGAGACAATTGCAAGGGCATTTCTGGCATTTATTAAAACTCAGTGACTAGGTCCTATCTCACAGTTTTCGTGAGTATAGCACACTGTTTGGGTTAGGGGACAATTTCATGGGTATTTCTGGCATTATTAAAATCGTCGATTTGGTCCTTTCTCGCAGTTTCCTGAGCTATAGCACACTTTAGGGGGTCAGGGGACAATTTAATGGATTTCTGGCATTCATTCAAACTCGTCGATTTGGTCCTTCTCGAAGTTTTGTGAGCTATAGCACAATGTTTGGGTATCACAGAAAATTTCATGTGAGTTTATTGCATGCATTAAAACTCGTCGATTTGACGTATCTCGCAGTTTTCGTGAGCTATAGCACACTGTTTGGGGGTCCGGGGACAATTTCATGGGCATATCTGGCATTCATTCAAACTCATAGATTTGGTCCTTTCTCGCAACATCTGTGAGCTATAGGAAAATTTTGGGTGTCCGGGGCAATTGCATTGATATATCTTGCATTCATTAAAACTCGTCGATTTGGACCTATCTCGCAGGTTTCGTGAGCTATAGTACCATGTTTGGAGGGCCGGAGTCAATTGCAAGGGTATTTCTGGAATTTATTAAAACTCGTTGATTAGGTCCTATCTCGCAGTTTTTGTGAGCTATAGCACACTGTTTGGGTGTTAGGGGACAATTCAATGGGTATTTCTGGAATTTATTAAAAATCATCGATTTGGTCCTTTCTCGTGGTTTTCCTGACCTATAGCACACTATGTGGGGTCAGGGGACAATTTAATGGGTATTTCTCGCATTCATTCAAACTCGTCGATTTGGTCCTTTCCCGCAACATCCGTGAGCTATAGCACAATGTTTGGGTGTCCGGGGACAATTTCATTGATATATCTTGCATTCATTAAAACTCCTCGATTTGGACCTATCTCGCAGTTTTCGTGAGCTATAGTACCTGTTTGGAGGCCCGGAGACAATTGCAAGGGCATTTCTGGCATTTATTAAAACTCAGTGACTAGGTACTATCTCACAGTTTTCGTGAGGTATAGCACACTGTTTAGGGGTTAGGAGACCATTTCATGGGTATTTCTGGCATTTATTAAAAATCGTCGATTTGGTCCTTTCTCGCAGTTTTCCTGAGCTATAGCACACTATTTGGGGGTCAGGGGACAATTTAATGGGTATTTCTGGCATTCATTCAAACTCGTCGATTTGGTCCCTTCTCGAAGTTTCTGTTAGCTATAGCACAATGTTTGGGTATCCACAGAAAATTTCATGTGAGTTTATTGCATGCATTAAAACTCGTCGATTTGATCGTATCTCGCAGTTTTCGTGAGCTATAGCACACTGTTTGGGGGTCCGGGGGCAATTTCATGGGCATATCTGGCATTCATTCAAACTCATAGATTTGGTCTTTTCCCGCAACATCCGTGAGCTATAGGAAAATTTTGGGTGTCCGGGGACAATTGCATTGATATATCTTGCATTCATGAAAACTCTTCGATTTGGACCTATCTCGCAGGTTTCGTGGAGCTATAGTACCCTGTTTGGAGGGCCGGAGTAAATTGCAAGGGTATTTCTGGAATTTGTTAAAACTCGTTGATTAGGTCCTATCTCGCAGTTTTTGTGAGCTATAGCACACTGTTTGGGGGTTAGGGGACAATTTAATGGGTATTTCTGGAATTTATTAAAAATCGTCGATTTGGTCCTTTTCGCAGTTTTTCTGACCTATAGCACACTGTTTGGGGTCAGGGGACAATTTAATGGGTATTTCTCGCATTCATTCAAACTCGTCGATTTGGTCCTTTCCCGAATCCTGAGCTATAGCACAATGTTTGGGTGTCCGGGACAATTTCATTGATGTATCTTGCATTCATTAAAACTCCTCGATTTGGACCTATCTCGCAGTTTTCGTGAGCTATAGCACACTATTAGGGGGTCAGGGGACAATTTAATGGATATTTCTGGCATTCATTCAAACTCGTCGATTTGGTCCCTTCTCGAAGTTTCTGTTAGCTATAGCACAATGTTTGGGTATCCACGGAAAATTTCATGTGAGTTTATTGCATGCTTTAAAACTCGTCGATTTGAACGTATCTCGCAGTTTTCGTGAGCTATAGCACACTGTTTGGGGGTCCGGGAACAATTTCATGGGCATATCTGGCATATATTCAAACTCATAGATTTGGTCCTTTCTCGCAACATCCGTGAGCTATAAATTTTGGGTGTCCGGGGGCAATTGCATGATATATCTTGCATTCATTAAAACTCGTCGATTTGGACCTATCTCGCAGGTTTCGGAGCTATAGTACCCTGTTTGGAGGGCCGGAGTCAATTGCAAGGGTATTTCTGGAATTTATTAACTCGTTGATTAGGTCCTATCTCGCAGTTTTGTGAGCTATAGCACACTGTTTGGGTGTTAGGGGACAATTCAATGGGTATTTTGGAATTTATTAAAATCATCGATTTGGTCCTTTCTCGTGGTTTTCCTGACCTATAGCACTGTGGTGTCAGGGGACAATTTAATGGGTATTTCTCGCATTCATTCAAACTCGTCGATTTGGTCCTTTCCCGCAACATCCGTGAGCTATAGCACAATGTTTGGGTGTCCGGGGACAATTTCATTGATATATCTTGCATTCATTAAAACTCTCGATTTGGACCTATCTCGCAGTTTTCGTGAGCTATAGTACCTGTTTGGAGGCCCGGAGACAATTGCAAGGGCATTTCTGGCATTTATTAAAACTCGTGACTAGGTACTATCTCAGTTTTCGTGAGTATAGCACACTGTGGGTTAGGAGACATTTCATGGGTATTTCTGGCATTTATTAAAATCGTCGATTTGGTCCTTTCTCGCAGTTTTCCTGAGCTATAGCACACTATTTGGGGTCAGGGGACAATTTAATGGGTATTTCTGGCATTCATTCAAACTCGTCGATTTGGTCCTTCTCGAAGTTTTGTTAGCTATAGCACAATGTTTGGGTATCCACAGAAAAATTCATATGAGTTTATTGCATGCATTAAAACTCGTCGATTTGATCGTATCTCGCAGTTTTCGTGAGCTATAGCACACTGTTTGGGGGTCCGGGGACAATTTCATGGGCATATCTGGCATTCATTCAAACTCATAGATTTGGTCCTTTCTCGCAACATCCGTAAGCTATAGGAAAATTTTGGGTGTCCGGGACAATTGCATTGATATATCTTGCATTCATGAAAACTCGTCGATTTGGACCTATCTCGCAGTTTCGTGAGCTATAGTACCTGTTTGGAGGGCCGGAGTAAATTGCAAGGGTATTTCTGGAATTTTTAAAACTCGTTGATTAGGTCCTATCTCGCAGTTTTGTGAGCTATAGCACACTGTTTGGGGGTTAGGGGACAATTTAATGGGTATTTCTAGAATTTATTAAAAATCGTCGATTTGGTCCTTTCTCGTAGTTTTCCTGACCTATAGCACACTGTGTGGGGTCAGGGGACAATTTAATGGGTATTTCTCGCATTCATTCAAACTCGTCGATTTGGTCCTTTCCCGCAAATCTGAGCTATAGCACAATGTTTGGGTGTCCGGGGACAATTTCATTGATGTATCTTGCATTCATTAAAACTCCTCGATTTGGACCTATCTCGCAGTTTTCGTGAGCTATAGCACACTATTAGGGGGTCAGGGGACAATTTAATGGATTCTGGCATTCATTCAAACTCGTCGATTTGGTCCTTCTCGAAGTTTCTGTTAGCTATAGCACAATGTTTGGGTATCCACGGAAAATTTCATGTGAGTTTATTGCATCATTAAAACTCGTCGATTTGAACGTATCTCGCAGTTTTCGTGAGCTATAGCACACTGTTTGGGGGTCCGGGAACAATTTCATGGGCATATCTGGCATTATTCAAACTCATAGATTTGGTCCTTTCTCGCAACATCGTGAGCTATAAATTTTGGGTGTCCGGGGACAATTGCATTGATATTCTTGCATTCATTAAAATCGTCGATTTGGACCTATCTCGCAGTTTTCGGAGCTATAGTACCCTGTTTGGAGGGCCGGAGTCAATTGCAAGGGTATTTCTGCAATTATTAAAACTCGTTGATTAGGTCCTATCTCGCAGTTTTGTGAGCTATAGCACTGTTTGGGTGTTAGGGGACAATTCAATGGGTTTTCTGGAATTTATTAAAAATCATCGATTTGGTCCTTTCTCGTGGTTTTCCTGACCTATAGCACACTGTGTAGTGTCAGGGGACAATTTAATGGGTATTTCTCGCATTCATTCAAACTCGTCGATTTGGTCCTTTCCCGCAACATCCGTGAGCTATAGCACAATGTTTGGGTGTCCGGGGACAATTTCATTGATATATCTTGCATTCATTAAAACTCTCGATTTGGCTATCTCGCAGTTTTCGTGAGCTATAGTACTGTTTGGAGGCCCGGAGACAATTGCAAGGGCATTTCTGGCATTTATTAAAACTCGACTAGGTCCTATCTCACAGTTTTCGTGAGGTATAGCACACTGTGGGTTAGGAGACCATTTCATGGTATTTCTGGCATTTATTAAAAATCGTCGATTTGGTCCTTTCTCGCTGTTTTCCTGAGCTATAGCACACTATTTGGGGGTCAGGGGACAATTTAATGGGTATTTCTGGCATTCATTCGAACTCGTCGATTTGGTCCCTTCTCGAAGTTTCTGTTAGCTATAGCACAATGTTTGGGTATCCACAGAAAATTTCATATGTTTATTGCATGCATTAAAACTCGTCGATTGATCGTATCTCGCAGTTTTCGTGAGCTATAGCACACTGTTTGGGGTCCGAGGACAATTTCATGGGCATATCTGGCATTCATTCAAACTCGTAGATTTGGTCCTTTCTCGCAACATCCGTGAGCTATCAAATTTTGCGTTTCCGGGGACAATTGCATTGATATATCTTGCATTCATTAAAACTCGTCGATTTGGACCTATCTCACAGTTTCGTGAGCTATAGTACCTTGTTTGGAGGGCCGGAGTCAATTGCAAGGGTATTTCTGGAATTTATTAAAACTCGTTGATTAGGTCCTATCTCGTAGTTTTTGTGAGCTATAGCACACTGGTTGGGGGTTAGGGGACAATTCAATGGGTATTTCTGGAATTTATTAAAAATTATCGATTTGGTCCTTTCTCGTAGTTTTCCTGACCTATAGCACACTGTGTGGGGTCAGGGGACAATTTAATGGGTATTTCTCGCATTCATTCAAACTCGTCGATTTGGTCCTTTCCCGCAACATCCGTGAGCTATAGCACAATGTTTGGGTGTCCGGGGACAATTTCATTGATGTATCTTGCATTCATTAAAACTCCTCGATTTGACCTATCTCGCAGTTTTCGTGAGCTATAGTACCTTGTTTAGAGGCCTGGGACAATTGCAAGGGCATTTCTGGCATTTATTAAAACTCAGTGACTACGTACTTCTCACAGTTTTCGTGAGGTATAGCACATGTTTAGGGGTTAGGGGACAATTTCATGGGTATTTCTGCATTTATTAAAATCGTCGATTTGGTCCTTTCTCGCAGTTTTCTGAGCTATAGCACACTTTGGGGGTCAGGGGACAATTTAATGGATATTTCTGGCATTCATTCAAACTCGTCGATTGGTCCTTCTCGAAGTTTCTGTAGCTATAGCACAATGTTTGGGTATCGGAAATTTCATGTGATTATTGTGCATTAAAACTCGTCGATTTGGTATCTCGCAGTTTTCGTGAGCTATAGCACACTGTTTGGGGGTCCGGGACAATTTCATGGGCATATCTGGCATATATTCAAACTCATAGATTTGGTCCTTTCTCGCAACATCCGTGAGCTATAAAATTTTGGGTCCGGGGGCAATTGCATGATATATCTTGCATTCATTAAAACTCGTCGATTTGGACCTATCTCGCAGTTTCGGAGCTATAGTACCTGTTTGGAGGGCCGGGACAATTGCAAGGGTATTTCTGGAATTTATTAAAACTCGTGATTGGTCCTATCTCGCAGTTTTTGTGAGCTATAGCACATGTTTGGGTGTTAGGGGACAATTCAATGGTATTTCTGGAATTTATTAAAAATCATCGATTTGGTCCTCGTGGTTTTCCTGACCTATAGCACACTGTGTAGGTCGGGGACAATTTAATGGGTATTTCTCGCATTCATTCAAACTCGTCGATTTGGTCCTTTCCCGCAACATCCGTGAGCTATAGCACAATGTTTGGGTGTCCGGGGACAATTTCATTGATATATCTTGCATTCATTAAAACTCCTCGATTTGGACCTATCTCGCAGTTTTCGTGATATAGTACCTGTTTGGAGGCCGGAGACAATTGCAAGGGCATTTCTGGCATTTATTAAAACTCAGTGACTAGGTACTATCTCACAGTTTTCGTGAGTATAGCACACTGTTTGGGTTAGGAGACATTTCATGGGTATTTCTGGCATTTATTAAAAATCGTCGATTTGGTCCTTTCTCGCTGTTTTCCTGAGCTATAGCACACTTTGGGGGTCGGGGACAATTTAATGGGTATTTCTGGCATTCATTCAAACTCGTCGATTTGGTCCCTTCTCGAAGTTTCTGTTAGCTATAGCACAATGTTTGGGTATCCACAGAAAATTTCATATGAGTTTATTGCATGCATTAAAACTCGTCGATTTGATCGTATCTCGCAGTTTTCGTGAGCTATAGCACACTGTTTGGGGGTCCGAGGACAATTTCATGGGCATATCTGGCATTCATTCAAACTCGTAGATTTGGTCCTTTCTCGCAACATCCGTGAGCTATCGGAAAATTTTGCGTTTCCGGGGACAATTGCATTGATATATCTTGCATTCATTAAACTCGTCGATTTGGACCTATCTCACAGGTTTCGTGAGCTATAGTACCTTGTTTGGAGGGCCGGAGTCAATTGCAAGGGTATTTCTGGAATTTATTAAAACTCGTTGATTAGGTCCTATCTCGTAGTTTTTGTGAGCTATAGCACACTGTTGGGGTTAGGGGACAATTCAATGGGTATTTCTGGAATTTATTAAAAATTATCGATTTGGTCCTTTCTCGTAGTTTTCCTGACCTATAGCACACTGTGTGGGGTCAGGGGACAATTTAATGGGTATTTCTCGCATTCATTCAAACTCGTCGATTTGGTCCTTTCCCGCAACATCCGTGAGCTATAGCACAATGTTTGGGTGTCCGGGGACAATTTCATTGATGTATCTTGCATTCATTAAAACTCCTCGATTTGGACCTATCTCGCAGTTTTCGTGAGCTATAGTACCTTGTTTAGAGGCCTGGAGACAATTGCAAGGGCATTTCTGGCATTTATTAAAACTCAGTGACTACGTACTATCTCACAGTTTTCGTGAGGTATAGCACACTGTTTAGGGGTTAGGGGACAATTTCATGGGTATTTCTGGCATTTATTAAAAATCGTCGATTTGGTCCTTTCTCGCAGTTTTCTGAGCTATAGCACACTATTAGGGGGTCAGGGGACAATTTAATGGATATTTCTGGCATTCATTCAAACTCGTCGATTTGGTCCCTTCTCGAAGTTTCTGTTAGCTATAGCACAATGTTTGGGTATCCACGGAAAATTTCATGTGAGTTTATTGCATGCATTAAAACTCGTCGATTTGAACGTATCTCGCAGTTTTCGTGAGCTATAGCACACTGTTTGGGGGTCCGGGAACAATTTCATGGGCATATCTGGCATATATTCAAACTCATAGATTTGGTCCTTTCTCGCAACATCCGTGAGCTATAGGAAAATTTTGGGTGTCCGGGGGCAATTGCATTGATATATCTTGCATTCATTAAAACTCGTCGATTTGGACCTATCTCGCAGGTTTCGTGAGCTATAGTAACCTGTTTGGAGGGCCGGAGTAAATTGCAAGGGTATTTCTGGAATTTGTTAAAACTCGTTGATTAGGTCCTATCTCGCAGTTTTTGTGAGCTATAGCACAATGTTTGGGTGTCCGGGGACAATTTCATTGATATATCTTGCATTCATTAAAACTCCTCGATTTGGACCTATCTCGCAGTTTTCGTGAGCTATAGTACCTTGTTTGGAGGCCTGGAGACAATTGCAAGGGCATTTCTGGCATTTATTAAAACTCTGTGACTAGGTACTATCTCACAGTTTTCGTGAGGTATAGCACACTGTTTGGGGGTTATGGGACAATTTCATGGGTATTTCTGGCATTTATGAAAAATCGTCGATTTGGTCCTTTCTCGCAGTTTTCCTGAGCTATAGCACACTATTTGGGGGTCAGGGGACAATTTAATGGGTATTTCTGGCATTCATTCAAACTCGTCGATTTGGTCCCTTCTCGAAGTTTCTGTTAGCTATAGCACAATGTTTGGGTATCCACATAAAATTTCATGTGAGTTCATTGCATGCATTAAAACTCGTCGATTTGGTCGTATCTCGCAGGTTTCGAGAGCTATAGCACACTGTTTGGGTGTCCGGGGACAATTTCATGGGTATATCTCGCATTCATTCAAACTCATAGATTTGGTCCTTTCTCGCAACATCCATGAGCTATAGGAAAATTTTGGGTGTCCGGGGACAATTGCATTGATATATCTTGCATTCATTAAAACTCGTCGATTTGGACCTATCTCGCAGGTTTCGTGAGCTATAGTACCAGTTTGGAGGGCCGGAGTCAATTGCAAGGGTATTTCTGGAATTTATTAAAACTCGTTGATTAGGTCCTATCTCGCAGTTTTTGTGAGCTATAGCACACTGTTTGGGGGTTAGGGGACAATTTGATGGGTATTTCTGGAATTTATTAAAAATCGTCGATTTGGTCCTTTCTCGTAGTTTTCCTGACCTATAGCACACTGTGTGGGGTCAGGGGACAATTTAATGGGTATTTCTCGCATTCATTCAAACTCGTCGATTTGGTCCTTTCCCGCAACATCCGTGAGCTATAGCACAATGTTTGGGTGCCCGGGGACAATTTCATTGATATATCTTGCATTCATTAAAACTCCTCGATTTTGACCTATCTCGTAGTTTTCGTGAGCTATAGTACCTTGTTTGGAGGCCCGGAGACAATTGCAAGGGCATTTCTGGCATTTATTAAAACTCAGTGACTAGGTACTATCTCACAGTTTTCGTGAGGTATAGCAAACTGTTTGGGGGTTAGGGGACAATTTCATGGGTATTTCTGGCATTTATGAAAAATGGTCGATTTGGTCCTTTCTCGCAGTTTTCTTGAGCTATAGCACACTATTTGGGGGTCAGGGGACAATTTAATGGGTATTTCTGGCATTCATAAAACTTGTCGATTTGGTCCTTCTCGAAGTTTCTGAGCTATAGCACAATGTTTGGGTATCCACAGAAAATTTCATGTGAGTTTATTGCATGCATTAAAACTCGTCGATTTGGTTGTATCTCGCAGTTTTCGTGAGCTATAACACACTGTTTGGGGGTCCAGGGACAATTTCATGGGCATATCCGGCATTCATTCAAACTCATAGATTTGGTCCTTTCCCGCAACATCCGTGATCTATAGGAAAATTTTGGGTGTCCGGGGACAATTGCATTGATATATCTTGCGTTCATTAAAACTCGTCGATTTGGACCTATCTCGCAGGTTTCGTGAGCTATAGTACCCTGTTTGGAGGGCCGGAGTCAATTGCAAGGGTGTCGTGGGATTATCACGGCAGACGTTACCGGGGGTAACTGATCTTGGGGCAAGACGACACAGGCGTTTGGGAGAGGGTTTAGCTCAGAGGAAAACATGATAGAATTCGATCTGGTAGCCGGCAATCAAGTCGCCGAGTCTCCGATCTCAATATATTAACTCGATCTCTCGTATACACTGGATGCTCGATATCAAACGGTACTACTAGGGTTCTTAGATCTCTCTCAACTAGGCCTAGGAGTCGGTTTATAAAGCACCCGTACCCTCTGGCTTACTTTCCAAGGCGCACCCTGAATCCTACCCGGACACCGCATACAAACTCTAACCTTCCTCTTCCGTAACCCTCAATCCGGGTCATGAGGCCTACAAACTTGGGCCTTCCAGAAGTGTCTTTATCCTTAGCCGGATCTTGCGCAGCGTCCTTTGGGCCGGGTTATGCCTTGGAGTTGGCCTACCGAGTTAGTATCCCTCCATCAGTAGTCCCCAGAATAGCTTGGGCTTCACGGATCCTTCCTTGAAGCACTTGCTATTCCCTGCAAAGATATCAAACACACAAGTGTATGGAGGCCGGGTTAAGGTGCTTTGATAGATAGCTAGGCCTAACTCCATGGTGGCCATATAGTAACCCGGCTTTCCTCCAAGCACACTGCTCAGATTTCCGAGTCAAAACCCTTATAAAAACGTCAAGATTCTATACTTTTACTCGATAATTGACCCTGGTTTTACGGAGTGGATCTCTTTCTCTTTTTTGCCCGGATACCTCGCTCAATACCTGAAGCATATCTCGCAAAATCCGCACGGATAACCATCACCCCATAATTTCTGGCTTCTGGCCATTAGAATAGGTTCACCCTCACCTTATAAATAGTACTCAGAGGGTAACCTAAAATCCGACACCTCACTCCAACTTATCCCTTCCTTTCTCACACCTTGCGCTCTCGCGACGCCACCACAAGAATCTAGGGCTTGCCACCAGAACAAAGCCACCATCGGCCGTGTTCGTTCTCAAGCCATCCGCGCCGCCACCAAGCTCCATCCCCGCGCCCTCGTCCTGCTCTTCCAAGAACCGCGAAGGGGCATTCAGACCACGCCGCCCGCCGCCATCGTTTTGGGCTTCCAGTATCTCCCTGTAAGTTCCTTGTACTTGCTAAGTTAGCCCCGCAATTTTATGATTCATCCTGGATTGGATCTTGGTCAACCCGCGGGCCGTTTCTCCCGCCACACCGGATTAGATGGCTTAGAGGCTTGCCAGCTCCTTTAATAACCTATTTGATGATCACACACCACCCTCCTACCATTATTAATCACCAATTTATTCGTAGAATCGTTCGCAAGTTTTCCAATCTAGATCCATTTTACCCCAACTTTCCGCACACATCATTGACACCCGGAAAATCCCCCTTTTCCGGTTCTTTTGCTTGCAGTAGATACATGGGCAACCATCCGTCTTCCTCAGACACTTTTCAATACGTAAGTGAGCAATAATTTCTAGAGTTGTACTTAATACCCGGATAACCCGCAACCTCCACTCCGTGATGTGATACCCGGATAATTCTTAGTTTTCATTCTTTCTTGATACTCCAGGTGCATGTTCGGATAACTTAATATTCCCAAGTCTTATTTCCTGTATCTTTCCTCCTTGTGTTTGCAGGTTGATCCCATGGCTCCCAAAAGGAAAGGGAAACAGCCGGCCCAGGCGAAGGCAACCCAATCCATATCTGCCAATTGGGGGCGATCTACAATCACAAAGGCCAAGCTGGAATAGCTAGCCGAGTTGGGGATCCTCCCCCCTCAGAAGGACATTCTCTGGAGGGCGCCGGGTGACGAGACCCGGCCCACACCCACCGACGGCGAGGTAATCTGTTTCGTGGAGCACGTGACCCAGGGATTCCGTCCTCCGGGTCACCCTGTCTTCCGTGAGGTCCTGAGCCATTATGGCCTCAGGATATTTGACATAGGGCCTAACTCTATGTTGAATATTACTCACTTCATTGTCCTATCCGAGTCATACTTGTGCACTCCGCCGAGTTTGACTCTCTTTATTGAACTCTTCCAGTGCAAGCCATGCCGCGAAAGCGGTGATGGAGCACTTCTCACTTGCGGCGGGGTATCCATCCAACGCCGCAAAAAAACTCCCCAATGCCAACCCTTAATCTGAATTTCCCATGTCAAACACTGGCAACTATCCTTCTTCTACTGCCACGACACCTCTCCACCCGGCGAGAAGAGACTGCCGGGTTACTCGGAGGGCCTCCTCAATACCTCCGAGAATTTCAATGCTTTCGCCCCTGACTCAGAGAGGGAGGCAATCATACCTTTGCTAGCTAAGTTAGCCGTTCTCTCGGACCAAGGCCTTCTTGGGCTCAACTTAGTGAAAACTTGGGTTGACTTCCGTATCCAACCTAATTCTATCCGCACCAAATTGATGTGCGAATACTCGGGGCACGCCACAGATGCACTCCGATATTCCACCAAGAGCTTTGCAGCCGGGGATACCAACAAAACCATCAAGGGTTTCCTGACGGAGAAGCTGGAAGTCATAAAAAACATCGCCGGGTTACCTTCGTTTACTCGGGAGAACCCGGCCCCAGCGGTAAGACCCGATGCTCATAAGCTTATTTCTTCATCTTGACTCGATACTGCTCCTAACTCTTTTTTTCATCTTTCCGTCTCAGGCCGGTGACCCTTTCTGGACAGTTGAGACCTCCCCCCCTTCCAGAGACCCGGAAGACGAAGACGAGCCGGTTGACGGTGATAAAGGTGTTCACCCGGATCTTGTGTTACCTTTACTTACATCGTTATCCTCCTACTTAACTTTTCCATGGGTACATACTCGGTTCGCAAGACCGGAGGACGAAGACGAGAAGGACAAAGACGAACCGGAAGCTACCGAATCTGATCAAGAAACACCAGTTGGGGCCAAGAGGAAGGCCAGAGGGGTAGTGTTCAAGGTTCCTTTCTCTTCTATATCCTCTGAGCCTTACTCCTTTGATACCATGCGACGACTTAATCATCAATTATCGAACTCGTCATACTTGAAGGATTCTCTTCCAGCCAAGCGCAGAGTGACTCGGAGTTCCCCGGGTGAGGATCCTCTTAACCCGGGCATCTCCACCTCCCCCGTCCATCGTGCCAGTGCTCCTCCGCCTCGTCCTTCCAATTCTCCTCAGCGCCACCCCTCTCCTAACCATCCACGCGCCGGGCAATTCCGGGTTCCGCTAACGGTTCCTTTGACAACTTCGTCTGCTTCCAGCGGCGAACTCCCGCCGGATTACGCCGTAAATACTGGGTAAGCTTTTGCTATATGACATCCTTTGATACCTGACAATTTTCAATCACCATTGCTAACTGCCTCTTCCCATCTTTCTTTAGTGCTCAAGCCACCGTTAGTGACCCGGAGAATGTGGAGATGGATAACCGGGAGGCGGATAACCGTCAGACAGAGGAGCCGACTGAGGACGTAGACGCCGCGACCGGCGGTGATACTGAGAACAACCAGGAACAAGCCGCCGGGTCTCCTGAGTCATCCAAACCAGTGGACGAGGAGATCGAGGTTCCGGACACAAGGATGGGTTCTCCCAACCTGGATATTCAGACTATCCGGGTCTCAACTCCCAGGGCGGGAAGAGCTCCCCCATCAGGTGACCAGGCTGCCGGCTCTTCCGGCGCCCGACCCGAGGACCTGACGTTTGCCCAGATGCTCGAAACCCTGCGCGCTTTGAGGGCTAATGAAGAAAACATCTTGGAGGCTTTAATAGCCAAACACGAGGTAAACCCGACTAATATTGCCTGTGTCCTTATCCAGTCCCCAAGTTCCGAGTGAATTAATTCACAATTTGCTTGGAACTTTACGATATAAGCGACTGATAACTTACCCCTTTACCCGGCTAATCCTTCCTTGCATCCACGCAGTCCTTCGTGACTCAATCTGAGGAGAAACTGACCAAGGCCGCAAAGCTCCTTGAAAAGGAGGTGGCTCTACGTGAGGCGGCCGAGGCTGAAGCCAGGAGGAGCAGGACGATAATGAAGAAGTATAGGAGGAGGGCTCACACAGCAGAAGATGATCTGACGAGCCTTTCTGTTCAAATTGCTGATACATACCGTGCTTTACTTGGTACGCTTCTTCATCCGGGTTATTCTTTTGACAAACAGCCGGAATTTCCTGCCTCATGTTTCCATTTATGCAGGTCCGGATGAAGTGATGCCGGACGAGGGTGACATTGCCAGGCTGAAAACTATCAAGAGCGTAATCCGGCAGCTATGCGCCGGAACCAAATGGATCCTTCAAGAAATACGGTGGCCGGGTAAAGGGCATGGCGATCTGAATAGAATGCTAGACCCTTGCTCCACTATCCCCGAGTGGATTTGGCACTGGAAACGCTCGTCCTGCCGGGTTGGAGTAACCCGGGGTCTTGCGCTTGCCAAGGCTTACTTCCCTAAGCTCGAGCTAGCCAAGCTTATGGGCGGTTTCCCGGAATACAAGCTTGATGGGTCCAAGTTCTCCATGAAGGATTTCCAGGCCGTCCAGAAGGAGGTCCGTTACCCGGCCAGCGTGATTGCTGACGGCTTAGATGTCGAGTCCCTCGTTCCTGCTTATGATGCTACTGGTGAAGCTATTAAGTCGGATCTTCCCGAGCCGTATGACATGCTTGCCCGATGGAAGGAGGAAGCTGCTAAGTTGAGGGAGGAGGCTGCCAAAAAGAAGGCTGAAGCCGACTCTGCGCCCGCTACCTCCACACCAGTCGTTCCTCCTCCTGCGCGAGCCGGCACTACTGATCCGGGTGCTGCTGCTACCCCAAGTGACGGCAAGGGTAAGGCGAAGATGGATGCCGGGTCTTAGGATGCCGAGTGATACCTGTTCCTTCGTGCCACTTCTCATGCGTCAGTCGGCCGATGTGCCGTTTAAACAATTATTTTTTGGATGGTGCGCCTGTGCACCTTTGATATCATTTACCGGGATTTTGTAATGCTCGCTAAAGTCTTGATACACTCTATTCTTCTTCGGAGCTTTTAAATTTATTCACTTTTGAACTCATTTGCACTAGATATCCGACTTTCTTTATTGTTCGTTATGTGGGACTCGGTTTCCAGGTTTCATGGGTGTTGACAAGCGGACTTGCTTCGAAGTCCCCAAGCCCCCAAGAATCGAATGTTTGGACTTTTTGAGCTTTAACAACTAAGCAATTTTTCTCTTTCTCAAAATCCTGAGTGCCCAAGGCCCGGATTTCTGAGTTGGGGATACGTGATTTTTTAAGGAGAACACATTGTTTGCTGCTAAATCCAAAAAGCCCAGAGCCGTTTCACATAGGTTCTGAAGTTATGCTTAATAATCGTTGAGTTTCCGGCTATTAGCCCTGTACTCTGCATAACTTGTGGTTTAGATGAACCTTTTGACTATCTTGTACTATAAGCCGGCTTTCCCATGGATATCATGTTGTTACATCTGTACGAAGACAGGGTCAACCAAGTCCCATTGGGCTTCATGGCTGATTGTAATCGTAAGCGAGCAAATCATGCCATTTTAGTGCGAGTCACATCGAGCTTAAGTAAGAAAAGTCAAGAAAATTTGGCTCCTTTGTCCGGTTATAAGATTGCAGCCGTACTCATTTGCGAGTAATCGGCCCTCGTAACTCATAGGCATCAAGGCCGGGTCTTTTAGTTTGCAACTGTGCTATTCAAGCAATCAGCCCCCAAGACCTGAATATATGCAACGTACTGAGACTGAAGAACATAAGAATAACCATCTCTTTACTTGATATGAAAAAGTTAGGTCAGCAAGCCGCCTCATTAAAAACCCATCCAGTCCCCAAGGGTACCCTGGATAGGAAATGAGTACGTCTGAAACCTGCTGCCTGTTACATCATGCAATTCCTCTTGCCAATATAGTCTTTACTAAGTATAATATGGACGTAGCTGAGCCACGTTCCATGGCCTGTCTCTTTCTTGGATAGATGAAGTGGTGTGAGCGGTGTCATTAACTGTAGCCGACTCCTCCCTTGCATCTACCAAGTAATACGATCCATTATGCAGATTCCGGCTTATGATAAATGGTCCTTCCCATGGCGGTGATAATTTGTGTTTTCCTTCGTTTGACTGTACCAGGCGCAGAACCAGGTCTCCTTCCTGGAAGACCCGGGTTTTCACGCGCCGGCTATGATACCTCCGTAAACCTTGCTGATAAATGGATGATCTCTCCAGGGCTTGTTCCCTTTGCTCTTCTAACATATCTACGGCGTCCTGCCGGGTCTTTTCGTTCTCCACTTCAACGTAAGCTGATACTCGCGGTGAATCATGGATAATGTCACTCGGTAATACTGCTTCCGACCAAGACCAAGAAGGGTGTCATTTGAGTGGATCTGTTAGGTGTAGTGTTGATACCCCAAACCACGGAAGGAAGTTCTTCGACCCATGCGCCAGCAGCCCTGATACAGGGGACTCGCAATCGTGGTTTCAATCCGCGGAGCAATTCTTGGTTTGCCCTCTCCACTTGTCCGTTGGCCTGTGGATGAGCCACTGATGCTACATCAAGCCGGATTCCATTGTTGCCACAGAACTTTTCCATCTCACCAAGGGACATGTTGGTTCCATTGTCGGTAATTATGCTGTGGGGATACCCAAACCGGTAGATAATTCTTTTCAGGAACTTGACTGCTGTAGCTGCTTCACAATTAGTAACTGGCATAACCTCAACCCACTTGGTAAACTTATCAATAGCCACTAAAAGATGTGTCTTCTTTCAAGGTGACATATGAAAAGGGCCAACCATGTCCATCCCCCAGACAGCGAACGACCAAGTTAACGGGATGGTCCGTAATTCCATAGCCGGCACATGGGTTTGGCGAGCGTACCTTTGACATCCGTCACACCTTGCTACTAGTCATTCCGCATCTGCTAGAGCCGTGAGCCAGAAAAATCCGTGTCGATAAGCCTTGGCCACAAGGGATCTTGTGGATGCATGATGCCCGCAATCGCCTTTATGGATTTCCTTGAGGATCTGCCGGCCTTCTTCTGGTGCCACGCAACACAAAAAGACCCCCGCGGTGCTTCTCTTGTATAACTCCCCGTTGATGATAGAATATCCCTTTGCATGCCGCAAAATTTGCCTTGCTAACACTTCTTGCTGTGGTAACTCGCCTCGTGATAGGTAGGCCAAAAATGGTTCTGTCCACTCTGGAATAGCGCGTACAGTGGCCACGAGTCCTAAATCCGGGTCTTGACTTGCCAATTCCTCCTCTGACTCGGTTTTAACTGATGGTTGCCATAATTCGTCCAGGAAAACGTTGGGTTGGACCGGTTCTCTGCGCGAGCCGAGTCTAGCGAGGGCGTCGGCTGCCTCATTCTTTCTTCTATCTATATGCTCCACCTCATACCCGGAAAAACATCCCGCAACCCTATCAACTTCCATGCGGTATGCTGCCATAGTCGCGTCCTTTCTATCCCAAGTTCCTGACACCTGCTGTACCACAAGTTCTGAATCTCCGAAGCATCGTATCCTCTTGATGTTCATCTCCTTGGCTACCTTTAAGCCATGCAATAGGGCCTCATACTCGGCCACGTTATTGGAACAGTCAAAGTGAATTTGTAATACGTAACTCAATTTGTCTCCTTTGGGTGATGTTAGCACCACCCCAGCTCCTGATCCCTCATACTGCTTTGATCCATCGAAGTGCATGGTCCATGACTCGGAGTTTGGAACCGTGGTAGTCATGCCTGTGTGTGTCCAATCATTAACGAAATCAACCAAAGCCTGAGATTTGATTGCTGACCTGGGCTCGTAGCTGATGTGATAATCCCCCATTTCTATCGCCCATTTGGCTATTCTTCCGGTTGCATCCGAGTTTCTAATGATATCCGACATTGGTATTGAGCTAACCACGGTTATGGGGTGTTCCTGGAAATATGGCTTCAGTTTTCGGCTGGCCATAAAGACCCCGAAAACCAGTTTTTGCCTATGCGGATAGCGCTGCTTGGCCTCTGATAATACTTCACTGACATAATAAACCGGTCCCTGGACTGGATAACCTTTCCCATCCTCTTTACGCTCCACAACCACGACTGCACTGACGGCTCGGGGGCCAGCTGCCACGTATAGCAACATAGGCTCTTTAGGACCCGGGCCGCTAGCACTGGTGCTTCAGATAGCTGCTTCTTTAGTGCCTCGAACGCCTCATCCGCCTCTTGATCCCATACAAACTTATCGGATTTCCTCAAGAGCCGGTATAAGGGTATTGTCTTTTCTCCGAGTCTTGATATAAATCGGCTCAAGGCTGCTACGCAGCCCGTGAGCTTTTGAACATGCTTCAAATTTTCCGGTTTTTTCAGACCTTGGATAGCTTTGATTTTGTCCGGGTTTGCCTCAATTCCTCTCTCGGAAACGATAAAGCCAAGTAATTTCCCTGCTGGGACTCCAAATACGCACTTTGTCGGGTTAGGCTTCATCTGATACCTCCTTAAGTTCTTGAACGTTTCCTTCAGATCGTCAGTAAATGTTTCTGCCTTCCTGGTCTTGATAACCACATCATCCACATAAGCATGGACGTTGCGTCCAATTTGGTCCTCGAAGCACTTTTGAATACACCGTTGATAAGTTGCGCTAGCGTTCTTCAACCCAAATGTCATGGTTTTGTAACAGAAGGCCCCAAAAGGGGTTATAAACGATGTTTTCTCCCAATCCTCCCTCTTGAGTTTAATCTGATGATACCCGGAATAAGCGTCCAGAAAGCACAATAGGTCACTCCCAGCTACTGCATCTATGATCTGATCTATCCTTGGTAGTGCGAACGGATCCTTTAGGCAATGCTTGTTGAGACTCGTAAAATCAATACACATTCTCCACTCATTGGTCTTTTTCATCACTAGCACCGGATTTGCTAACCAGTCCGGATGAAATACTTCCATGATGAAGCCGGCTGTCAATAGCCGAGCAATTTGTTCACCTATAGCTTTCCTTCTTTCCTCATTCATCTTCCTCAAGCCCTGCTTCACAGGCCTGGTCTTGGGGTCTACATGCAAACTGTGCTCTGCCAACTCTGTAGGGATACCCGGCATGCCGCTAGGTGTCCAGGCGAATACGTCCGCATTTGAACGAATGAACTCCACAAGTGCCTTCTCCTGTTCGCCGTCTAAGTTAGAGCCTATAGTAAATTGCTTAGTGGAGTCACCTTCAACAAAGTATATCATCTTGGTGTCTTGTGCTGCCTTGAATTTTGCTCTTTCGTCCTCAGTGTTCGGCCTTTTCAATGCGGTCCTGTCCTCCGGGTCTACTTGAGACCGATAATACTTGAGTTCCTCTTTTCTGCAAGCCTGCTCGGCCATTACCGAATCTCCTTCGTCGCACTCGGCCGCTATGTCCCGGTTTCCATGTATGGTGATGGTTTGCTTAGGACCTGGAATCTTCAGTTGTAGATACACATAACACGGCCTGGCCATGAACTTGGCGTAAGCCGGTCTTCCAAATAGTGCGTGATAAGGACTACGCAATTTGACTACCTCGAACGTGAGCCACTCCGCTCGATAATTATCCGTTGATTCTCCGAAAGCTACCTCCAATGCGATTTTCCCCTCGGGACATGCCGAGTGACCCGGCACTATTCCATGAAAAATTGTTGAGCTTTTCTGCAGCTGGGACTCCTTGAGACCCATGCGTGAAAAAGTTTCCCAATACAAGATATTGATGCTACTTCCACCGTCCATCAGGACCCTTTTTAACTCGTAACCATTAACCTGTGGTGCGACTACCAATGCTAAGACTCCCGGGTGCTCTATTCTTTCCGGGTGATCTCTTCTTCTCCATGTTATCTCTTGTTCCGCCCATCTCAGGTGTTCCGGAACAGCCGAGGAAACCGAGTTCACAGCTTGCTTGAGTATCTTTTTGTTCCTGTCAGAAGTTCCCGTAGTATGCACATGATATTGTCCTTTTAAATCAAGCGTACGTACCATACCGATGAAGACGCTGATCCGGCCGATTGTCACGACGGATCCGGATTCGAGGTGATCCGACTCTGGCCCCCAGCCGGAATCGTCCACCGTCTTTTCTCCTTTGTGGTCGATGTAGATCTCGCCGACGACAAGATTCTCCATGTTCTTCCGAGCTTCTCCCGTGATGTAAACACCTTTGGACGCAGGCCCCACGGTGGGCGCCAAATGTCGTGGGATTATCACGGCAGACGTTACCGGGGGTAACTGATCTTGGGGCAAGACGACACAGGCGTTTGGGAGAGGGTTTAGCTCAGAGGAAAACATGATGGAATTCGATCTGGTAGCCGACAATCAAGTCGCCGAGTCTCCGATCTCAATATATTAACTCGATCTCTCGTATACACTGGATGCTCGATATCAAACGGTACTACTAGGGTTCTTAGATCTCTCTCAACTAGGCCTAGGAGTCGGTTTATAAAGCACCCGTACCCCCTGGCTTACTTTCCAAGGCGCACCCTGAATCCTACCCGGACACCGCATACAAACTCTAACCTTCCTCTTCCGTAACCCTCAATCCGGGTCACGAGGCCTACAAACTTGGGCCTTCGAGAAGTTTCTTTATCCTTAGCCGGATCTTGCGCAGCGTCCTTTGGGCCGGGTTATGCCTTGGAGTTGGCCTACCGGGTTAGTATCCCTCCATCAAAGGGTATTTCTGGAATTTATTAAAACTCGTCGATTTGGTCGTATCTCGTAGTTTTCGTGAGTTATAGCACACTGTTTGGGGATTAGGGGACAATTTAATGGGTATTTCTAGAATTTATTAAAAATCGTCGATTTGGTCCTTTCTCGTAGTTTTCCTGACCTATAGCACACTGTGTGGGGTCAGGGGACAATTTAATGGGTATTTCTCGCATTCATTCAAACTCGTCGATTTGGTCCTTTCCCGCAACATAAGTGAGCTATAGCACAATGTTTGGGTGTCCGGGGACAATTTCATTGATATATCTTGCATTCATTAAAACTCCTCGATTTGGACCTATCTCGCAGTTTTCGTGAGCTATAGTACCTTGTTTGGAGGTCCGGAGACAATTGCATGGGCATTTCTGGCATTTATTAAAACTCAGTGACTAGGTACTATCTCACAGTTTTCGTGAGGTATAGCAAACTGTTTGGGGGTTAGGGGACAATTTCATGGGTATTTCTGGCATTTATTACAAATCGTCGATTTGGTCCTTTCTCGCAGTTTTCCTGAGCTATAGCACACTATTTGGGGGTCAGGGGACAATTTAATGGGTATTTCTGGCATTCATTCAAACTCGTCGATTTGGTTCCTTCTCGAAGTTTCTGTTAGCTATAGCACAATGTTTGGGTATCCACAGAAAATTTCATGTGAGTTTATTGCATTCATTAAAACACGTCGATTTGGTCGTATCTCGCAGTTTTCGTGAGCTATAGGACACTGTTTGGGGGTCCGGGGACAATTTCATGGGCATATCTGGCATTCATTCAAAATCATAGATTTGGTCCTTTCCCGCAACATCCGTGAGCTATAGGAAAATTTTGGGTGTCCGGGGACAATTGCATTGATATATCTTGCATTCATGAAAACTCTTCGATTTGGACCTATCTCGCAGGTTTCGTGGAGCTATAGTACCCTGTTTGGAGGGCCGGAGTCAATTGCAAGGTTATTTCTGGAATTTATTAAAACTTGTTGATTAGGTCCTATCTAGCAGTTTTTGTGAGCTATAACACACTGTTTGGGGGTTAGAGGACAATTTAATGGGTATTTCTGGAATTTATTAAAAATCGTCGACTTCGTCCTTTCTCGCAGTTTTCCTAACCTATAGCACACCGTGTGGGGTCAGGGGACAATTTAATGGGTATTTCTCGCATTCATTCAAACTCGTCGATTTGGTCCTTTCTAGAAGTTTCTGTGAGCTATAGCACAATGTATTGGTATCCACAGAAAATGTCATTTGTGTTTATTGCATTCATTAAAACTCGTCGATTTGGTCGTACCTCGTAGTTTTCGTGAGTTATAGCACACTGTTTTGGGGTCCGAGGAAACTTTCATGGAAATTTCTGGCATTTATTCAAACTCGTAGATTTGGTCTTTTCCCGCAACATCCGTGAGCTATAGCACAATGTTTGGGTGTCCGGGGACAATTTCATTGATAAATCTTGCATTCATTAAAACTCGTCGATTTGGACCTATCTCGCAGTTTTCGTGAGCTATAGTACCCTGTTTGGAGGCCTGGAGACAATTGCAAGGGCATTTCAGGTGTAACATCCCAGGTATGAAAACCATCCCCTTAGAATGTTTGATTTCTTGTTTATTAAAGTATTGCATCATGTCATCATATTGTTGCATTTGTTTCTTTTGTTTGCATCTGTTATTCTTTGTTTTCACAATAAAAATCAAACAATTTCAACTGCAATGTTTTCATACTTGTTCTGTTACAACTTTTGGAATAAAAATAACAAGTGAAAACAACCAAATTGTTCCATTCTATTTCAATTATGTGCACTCCTTAAATTGTTGGTTTTAATCAAACAATTAATTCAATCAATTACTTCCAAATCATTTCAAATTCAAATCAAATCAAATCTTCAAAATATAAAACCACTTGAGTTTATAACAAATCTTTAAACCAATCAACTAATTTTAATCAAATTCAATCATGTTGGATCACCTTTTTAAAGTGTGGGTTTTAATAATCCTTTTAATACTCAAAAAACACTCAAATTTGGCTTATTTCCAAACAGCACCACAATTCAAATATTTTGGAAATTCAAACTTGTTAAGTGTTTGTATTTAACCAGGAGCACACCCTATTTTTCTCTGAATTTTTCCTAACCCTAAAGGCCTTCTTTTCTTCCAATTTTGTTTGCTACAAAAATAAAATAAAAGAAACAGAAAATACTAAAAGAGAACAGCTAGCAGCTAACTAACCTATCTATCTAAGCCCAGCCCACCTAAGTTGCTACCCGCGCGCGCAGCAGCCCGCAGGGGCCCGGTACCCCTTCGCCACGCAACTCCCCTTCTCTTCCGTGTACGGCAGGTCGATCCAGGCATCCACGTCGCCGGCAGCATCTCCTCGACGGCCACCCGTGATTCTCAATCGCTATAAAGAACCTACAAACCCTAGGGTTCTGCGAGCAACCCTAGCTTCTCCCCTCGAGCTCTCGCCGCCGGTTCCTCCTCTCTCTGTCCCTAATCGCTGTCATCTCTGAACCGGAGCGGGAGCAGTCCACCTGCCTCACCGTCGACCCACCGTCACCGGTATCTCTGGGACAGTTCGAGGGCACCAGAAGCTGCTCCTCGACGCCCTCCTTCATCTGCCCCGAAGACGTGGAGCCGAATAACTCCAGGGCCTCGTCGACCTTCCCTTCTCCGCTCCTATCAGCCGACATCGCCGCCGAAATTCGACGCTTTTGTTCGACCGCGAGCTGGACCAGCCTCGACAAACCCCCCAAGGTGGTCTCCTCTTCCGATTCCGGCCATCTCCCAACTATTTCCCCTACTCCTCGTCGACGTGCGTTTCTGAAACGTGCCCTGTCCGCCATGATCATGTTGCAGTGAAGCTCCAGCTCCAGATCCAGGGGGTGAGCACCCTGTTGCTCACCCGTGCGCATCACCAGGATGGTTTGGTCCTCTCCCAGCCCAGCACGCCACTAGCTCGCACCAACTCGCCTGGATCGCAACCATCTGCGGTAATTCTCTGAACCAACGACAGAACCTGCACCTGTTCTTCAGTTAATTTCAGTTAGCGTGGCGAGGGAAGCTTAACCTGTCTGCATCTGTAACCCAAACAAATGACTGAAAGCTAGCGCACTGGTAGCGCTACTCTGAATCTCCCTTGAGGGCGCGGGTTCGAATCCGCAGCGCCCAAACTTTTGCCTCCTTTTTGCTCCCACAGCGCGCAGCGGCCCGCATGTCAGCGACTGCCCTGGCCACGCAAGCACCAGAGGCCCTGTGGTCCACTGTACAGTGGCTAGGGTAGAGTGCCTCTGAGTAACAATGGTTTCTGCGAATTCCAGGAATTCCAAAAATGCATTTTAATAAACAGAATTACACAAAAACTTCAAAAATTAATAACTTTCAATTTATAATTCCAATAGATAAAAACTTTATATGTTTTCTGATCCAAATCTTCTAATCTTTCCAAATAACTCATTTGTGTTCTGTTTTGAGTTTTCAAAATGCATCTAACTTTCAAATTTGAATAATTCAAATGTAATTTGTAATAATTCATAACTAATTCATACCTTTTCCAAATAAGTCAAATAAAATATGTTTTTCACCCCTTTTTGAATATCCTATTCAAATATAAAATTTGTTTCCTGGTTTGAATAATTTAAATTGCCTAAACCATTTAAATCTTGTTTAATTCAATTAAAAATTGTTTAATATTGTTTAATTCATAATTAAATAATCCAAAGTCCAATTTCAAAATGTGAAACATGTAATCCAACTAAAATTTGATAACCTTTTCAAATATCAACTTTGTTATTTGTTTTGCACACTTCAACTTGATGAAAACAATCACTACTTGTTAACACCATTAAGTAACAAAATTCCAAAATTAATAAATGCTTTTCTAAATTGTTAACTATCATTCCAAATTGCATTTAAGTTGTTATGTTATTGTTATTCATCATGCATTCATCATGATAACAACCATCACCTAATAAATAATCATTGTTTCCATTTATTTTCAATGGATCTTCCATATGCAACCCTTGCATATGGGTCCATTTAATTTGTGCTCATGTTGTCTAGTTTATTTTGAAGCAACCCTTAACTTGTCATGCATCATATTTGATTGTGCACTATGCCATGATAATGATTGCTTATCTTTCTGCAATGTTTGTTTGCTTCTTCTCGGATACACGACGACGTTGAGACCGACGATACTTACGACACCCCTTCTAAGGAGTTAGCTCAGTACCAGGCTACTGGGTTTTGCAGGCAAGTTATCACTCACATGAACCACTGTGTTCCTTTCAACATTGGTTACCGATACTTTCCGTTGTTCTTTTCTGCTAGCCTTAGTAGTAGTTGTTCTGTTACGAACCTATCACATGAATCCCTTAAAACCTGATATTGCCTCATCTCCCTTCCTACAACCCATTGTTTGAGCCAGTGTCTTACTAGCATGCTTAGGTTGTTTTGCTCGAGTCTGTTACCCGTTACTTACTGTTACTATTTCTATTACGTTGTGGGGGCTCGATGTTTAATCAATCAATCATGCTAATGTTACTATTAATAATAAATTTGATGAGGCACCGGCAGGGGCCCATGAGAGGTTTTGAAGCCTGCTAGTGTCGACCCTAATAGGAAAAGGGTCTTGTCTGATCCATGATGAGCGCACTACCCGCATTTGGGAAGCGAGTATGGGCGCCCCCCTCAACTTGACCTGATTCGCATCTCGTCCAAATCGCCTCATTTAGTTCGTGTTTTCCATTTGCCGCATGCATGTTTTTGCGAGCCCAGGCCAGGGTGGAACTTTTGTAGTCGGCATATAGGGGGACACGTTCTTAGAGTGCTATGAGGGTCCATTTTCTTATGGGCTCGATTAGCCGTGCGCCCAAGGTTCTTTGGGCTTGATGCGAAGAATGGTTGGTTGTGTTGAGTGCCCCGCTTGGTGGGGTGATCTCCCATCTGGCGGGCCATTCATGAGTGTACGGCCAAATTGGTGCAACCCTGCAGGGATAATCTTCTCGAGAAGCCGTGTTTTCCGCGGTTATGGATTACTTGGTGAAAGTACTGGCTAACAAGTACTCAGGACAACTTAAACATAATGATCAAACATGTTACACCCTATGATTAATAACTTGACTAGTAACATGTTGATGACACAATAACTTGATTCACCTTTAATACAACTGTGTAAGTTATCCTCGGATTGCTTCTTTGGATAAGGGGCGAGATCCAGGATGGGTTTGTTTGAAGTTATCTTTCAGTTGGTTACAATCCTCGATCTTATCTCCTTTCTGTTAGCCGGAAGTGGTAGAATCTCTGTAGTTGGTTAGCGCAGCCAGTTGCAGCATTTTCATACCCCTTTTCTTCCGTTGAACCCAAGGCATCTGTGCTTGGTGTTGACGGGTTACACTTTGGTGAACTGTGAGTCTTGCTTGCCAGTACGTTTATGTACTGACCCCTTTGGGGCTGTGGTTTCCGCAGACCTACGTTTCCGAGGATCTACATGGTGGCAGCTACGTGGAGTTTGACGAGACTGCTGACGAGTAGATAGCGGACCCGGGCAGGATCCGAGACTTCGTGGATGGGCTCCGTCTATTTGTTCCCGGCCTCTTAGGCCTATTTGGTTATTGTCTGTACTCAGACATGTTGAATGCTTCCGCTGTATGGTAACGATGTATTGTTGGGGCATGTGCCCTCTGAATGATTGTATTTGCTATCTCTGCTCTAATGAGAGCTATTTGCAAGTTATTTCAATCTTTTGTGTCGTAGAGATCTGTTGTGATATCACTTGTTAAACGCCGTTGACGTACCATGTGTGTATGGTTTGAAGTACGTCGACGGAAGTGCCTTTGATCTCTAGTGGATAGTTTACATCGACGATGGAATAGCAGGGCTTGTGTTGTCGCGCATAAGCGCAGGCCTACCAGGAAGCTGGGACGTGGGAGCAGTTATGCCCCATAATCCAAGCATCTGCTATCCAGTTCGTACGGTGAGTATCCCCTAGAAATCAGGGTGCGACAAATGGTATCAGAGCCTGTCTGCCTGTAGGATCCCTTTTTACTGGTCGCAGTTGAGTCTAGAAACTATTTTGTAGCTATATAGGAAAAATGAAACGTGAGAGTAGGAATTCTGTTCTTTTTCTTCTTTCCCCACCCTCCCTCCCTTTTCTGGTAAGGAAGTGCAACGTTGATTTCTCCCTTCTCATCTAAAGTTTCAAGTTAGGATTTCACGTGTTTTGGGTTCTCCGTAGTACCTCAGGAGTTTTGTTCTCGTTTTCCCCGGTGTTGCTTCGTTATCCTGTTCTTCTAAATAACATTTCGTCCGTTGAAATCTTGTTGTTGTTTTCCACTTCAATTCTTCTACCGGCATCTACTCAAAGTTTCCCCGTTCATCTGCTAAACTCTATTCCAGCTAAAAGTGTTATTTCATACCGGAGCATCACATTCCTTTGTGTCAACAATCTTTTCCACAACACACAACCTATTTCTGGTTCCACTAAGCAATCAAATCACCGTTCACTCTCCGGAATCTCAAATGTTGACTTCCAACATAAGTAAGAACAATCAAATTCTAATGGGAGGCCACATATTCCTCGTTACTCTCATATTGATGATTCTGACATTGATGATTATTCCTGGTGTTGCATTGATGTCAATAACTCTGTTCCACCCTTATTACAGATAGTCTATTCTCCAAATGAATCAAAATCTAATCAACCTTACACCCTCCATACAAAAACCTCTTCCTTCAATTGAAAATGTTCCGGTGGTTTCCAAAATCCCTGACGTCTACCCAAGAAGTTTCCGGACCTTCTCTTTTCTCAGTAGGAATCTCGGGGCGCGATTCCTTCAAGGGGGGGCGTTTTGTAACATCCCAAGTATGAAAACCATCCCCTTAGAATGTTTGATTTCTTGTTTATTAAAGTATTGCATCATGTCATCATATTGTTGCATTTGTTTCTTTTGTTTGCATCTGTTATTCTTTGTTTTCACAATAAAAATCAAACAATTTCAACTGCAATGTTTTCATACTTGTTCTGTTACAACTTTTGGAATAAAAATAACAAGTGAAAACAACCAAATTGTTCCATTCTATTTCAATTATGTGCACTCCTTAAATTGTTGGTTTTAATCAAACAATTAATTCATTCAATTACTTCCAAATCATTTCAAATTCAAATCAAATCAAATCTTCAAAATATAAAACCACTTGAGTTTATAACAAATCTTTAAACCAATCAACTAATTTTAATCAAATTCAATCATGTTGGATCACCTTTTTAAAGTGTGGGTTTTAATAATCCTTTTAATACTCAAAAAACACTCAAATTTGGCTTATTTCCAAACAGCACCACAATTCAAATATTTTGGAAATTCAAACTTGTTAAGTGTTTGTATTTAACACCAGGAGCACACCCTATTTTTCTCTGAATTTTTCCTAACCCTAAAGGCCTTCTTTTCTTCCAATTTTGTTTGCTACAAAAAAAAAATAAAAGAAACAGAAAATACTAAAAGAGAACAGCTAGCAGCTAACTAACCTATCTATCTAAGCCCAGCCCACCTAAGTTGCTACCCGCGCGCGCAGCAGCCCGCAGGGGCCCGGTACCCCTTCGCCACGCAACTCCCCTTCTCTTCCGTGTACGGCAGGTCGATCAAGGCATCCACGTCGCCGGCAGCATCTCCTCGACGGCCACCCGTGATTCTCAATCGCTATAAAGAACCTACGAACCCTAGGGTTCTGCGAGCAACCCTAGCTTCTCCCCTCGAGCTCTCGCCGCCGGTTCCTCCTCTCTCTGTCCCTAATCGCTGTCATCTCTGAACCGGAGCGGGAGCAGTCCACCTGCCTCACCGTCGACCCACCGTCACCGGTATCTCTGGGACAGTTCGAGGGCACCAGAAGCTGCTCCTCGACGCCCTCCTTCATCTGCCCCGAACACGTGGAGCCGAATAACTCCAGGGCCTCGTCGACCTTCCCTTCTCCGCTCCTATCAGCCGACATCGCCGAAATTCGACGCTTTTGTTCGACCGCGAGCTGGACCAGCCTCGACAAACCCCAAGGTGGTCTCCTCTTCGATTCCGGCCATCTCCCAACTATTTCCCCTACTCCTCGTCGACGTGCGTTTCTGAAACGTGCCCTGTCCGCCATGATCATGTTGCAGTGAAGCTCCAGCTCCAGATCCAGGGGGTGAGCACCTGTTGCTCACCCGTGCGCATCACCAGGATGGTTTGGTCCTCTCCCAGCCCAGCACGCCACTAGCTCGCACCAACTCGCCTGGATCGCAACCATCTGCGGTAATTCTCTGAACCAACGACATAACCTGCACCTGTTCTTCAGTTAATTTCAGTTAGCGTGGCGAGGGAAGCTTAACCTGTCTGCATCTGTAACCCAAACAAATGACTGAAAGCTAGCGCACTGGTAGCGCTACTCTGAATCTCCCTTGAGGGCGCGGGTTCGAATCCGCAGCGCCCAAACTTTTGCCTCCTTTTTGCTCCCACAGCGCGCAGCGGCCCGCATGTCAGCGACTGCCCTGGCCACGCAAGCACCAGAGGCCCTGTGGTCCACTGGACAGTGGCTAGGGTAGAGTGCCTCTGAGTAACAATGGTTTCTGCGAATTCCAGGAATTCCAAAAATGCATTTTAATAAACAGAATTACACAAAAACTTCAAAAATTAATAACTTTCAATTTATAATTCAATAGATAAAAACTTTATATGTTTTCTGATCCAAATCTTCTAATCTTTCCAAATAACTCATTTGTGTTCTGTTTTGAGTTTTCAAAATGCATTTAACTTTCAAATTTGAATAATTCAAATGTAATTTGTAATAATTCATAACTAATTCATACCTTTTCCAAATAAGTCAAATAAAATATGTTTTTCACCCCTTTTTGAATATCCTATTCAAATATAAAATTTGTTTCCTGGTTTGAATAATTTAAATTGCCTAAACCATTTAAATCTTGTTTAATTCAATTAAAAATTGTTTAATATTGTTTAATTCATAATTAAATAATCCAAAGTCCAATTTCAAAATGTGAAACATGTAATCCAACTAAAATTTGATAACCTTTTCAAATATCAACTTTGTTATTTGTTTTGCACACTTCAACTTGATGAAAACAATCACTACTTGTTAACACCATTAAGTAACAAAATTCCAAAATTAATAAATGCTTTTCTAAATTGTTAACTATCATTCCAAATTGCATTTAAGTTGTTATGTTATTGTTATTCATCATGCATTCATCATGATAACAACCATCACCTAATAAATAATCATTGTTTCCATTTATTTTCAATGGATCTTCCATATGCAACCCTTGCATATGGGTCCATTTAATTTGTGCTCATGTTGTTAGTTTATTTTGAAGCAACCCTTAACTTGTCATGCATCATATTTGATTGTGCACTATGCCATGATAATGATTGCTTATCTTTCTGCAATGTTTGTTTGCTTCTTCTCGGATACACGACGACGTTGAGACCGACGATACTTACGACACCCCTTCTAAGGAGTTAGCTCAGTACCAGGCTACTGGGTTTTGCAGGCAAGTTATCACTCACATGAACCACTGTGTTCCTTTCAACATTGGTTATACTTTCCGTTGTTCTTTTCTGCTAGCCTTAGTAGTAGTTGTTCTGTTACGAACCTATCACATGAATCCCTTAAAAACCTGATATTGCCTCATCTCCCTTCCTACAACCCATTGTTTGAGCCAGTGTCTTACTAGCATGCTTAGGTTGTTTTGCTCGAGTCTGTTACCCGTTACTTACTGTTACTATTTCTATTACGTTGTAGGGGCTCGATGTTTAATCAATCAATCATGCTAATGTTACTATTAATAATAAATTTGATGATAAGGCACCGGCAGGAGGCCCATGAGAGGTTTTGAAGCCTGCTAGTGTCGACCCTAATAGGAAAAGGGTCTTGTCTACTGATCCATGATGAGCGCACTACCCGCATTTGGGAAGCGAGTATGGGCGCCCCCCTCAACTTGACCTGATTCGCATCTCGTCCAAATCGCCTCATTTAGTTCGTGTTTTCCAATTGCCGCATGCATGTTTTTGCGAGCCCAGGCCAGGGTGGAACTTTTGTAGTCGGCATATAGGGGGACACGTTCTTAGAGTGCTATGAGGGTCCATTTTCTTCTGGGCTCGATTAGCCGTGCGCCCAAGGTTCTTTGGGCTTGATGCGAAGAATGGTTGGTTGTGTTGAGTGCCCCGCTTGGTGGGGTGATCTCCCATCTGGCGGGCCATTCATGAGTGTACGGCCAAATTGGTGCAACCCTGCAGGGATAATCTTCTCGAGAAGCCGTGTTTTCCGCGGTTATGGATTACTTGGTGAAAGTACTGGCTAACAAGTACTCAGGACAACTTAAACATAATGATCAAACATGTTACACCCTATGATTAATAACTTGACTAGTAACAGGTTGATGACACAATAACTTGATTCACCTTTAATACAACTGTAAGTTATCCTCGGATTGCTTCTTTGGATAAGGGGCGAGATCCAGGATGGGTTTGTTTGAAGTTATCTTTAAGTTGGTTACAATCCTCGATCTTATCTCCTTTCTGTTAGCCGGAAGTGGTAGAATCTCTGTAGTTGGTTAGCGCAGCCAGTTGCAGCATCTTTCATACCCCTTTTCTTCCGTTGAACCCAAGGCATCTGTGCTTGGTGTTGACGGGTTACACTTTGGTGAACTGTGAGTCTTGCTTGCCAGTACGTTTATGTACTGACCCCTTTGGGGCTGTGGTTTCCGCAGACCTCGTTCCGAGGATCTACATGGTGGCAGCTACGTGGAGTTTGACGAGACTGCTGACGAGTAGATAGCGGACCCGGGCAGGATCCGAGACTTCGTGGATGGGCTCCGTCTGTTTGTTCCCGGCCTCTTAGGCCTATTTGGTTATTGTCTATACTCAGACATGTTGAATGCTTCCGCTGTATGGTAACGATGTATTGTTGGGGCATGTGCCCTCTGAATGATTGTATTTGCTATCTTTGCTCTAATGAGAGCTATTTGCAAGTTATTTCAATCTTTTGTGTCGTAGAGATCTGTTGTGATATCACTTGTTAAACGCCGTTGACGTACCATGTGTGTATGGTTTGAAGTACGTCGACGGAAGTGCCTTTGATCTCTAGTGGATAGTTTACATCGACGATGGAATAGCAGGGCTTGTGTTGTCGCGCATAAGCGCATGCCTACCAGGAAGCTGGGACGTGGGAGCAGTTATGCCCCATAATCCAAGCATCTGCTATCCAGTTCGTACGGTGAGTATCCCCTAGAAATCAGGGTGCGACATCAGGCATTTATTAAAACTCAGTGACTAGGTACTATCTCACAGTTTTCATGAGGTATAGCATATTGTTTGGGGGTTAGGGGACAATTTCATTGGTATTTCTGGCATTTATTAAAAATCGTCGATTTGGTCCTTTCTTGCAGTTTTCCTCAGCTATAGCACACTATTTGGGGGTCAGGGGATAATTTAATGGGTATTTCTGGCATTCATTCAAACTCGTCGATTTGGTCCCTTCTCGAAGTTTCTGTTAGCTATTGCACAATGTTTGGGTATCCACAGAAAATTTCATATGAGTTTATTGCATGCATTAAAACTCGTCGATTTGATCGTATCTCGCAGTTTTCGTGAGCTATAGCACACTGTTTGGGGGTCCGGGGACAATTTCATGGGCATATATGTCATTCATTCAAACTCATAGATTTGGTCCTTTCTCGCAACATCCGTGAGCTATAGGAAAATTTTGGGTGTCCGGGGACAATTGCATTGATATATCTTGCATTCATTAAACTCGTCGATTTGGACCTATCTCGCAGGTTTCGTGAGCTATAGTACCCTGTTTGGAGGGTCGGAGTCAATTGCAAGGGTATTTATGGAATTTATTAAAACTCGTTGATTAGGTCCTATCTCGCAGTTTTTGTGAGCTATAGCACACTGTTTGGGGGTTAGGGGACAATTCAATGGGTATTTCCGAAATTTATGGAAAATTGTCGATTTGGTCTTTTCTCGTAGTTTTCCTGACCTATAGCACACTGTGTGGGGTCAGGGGACAATTTAATGGGTATTTCTCGCATTCATTCAAAATCGTTGGTTTGGTCCTTTCCCGCAACATCCGTGAGCTATAGCACAATGTTTGGGTGTCCGGGGACAATTTCATTGATATATCTTGCATTCATTAAAACTCCTCGATTTGGACCTATCTCGCAGTTTTCGTGAGCTATAGTACCTTGTTTGGAGGCCCGGAGACAATTGCAAGGGCATTTCTGGCATTTATTAAAACTCAGTGACTAGGTACTATCTCACAGTTTTCGTGAGGTATAGCACACTGTTTGGGGGTTAGGGGACAATTTCATGGGTATTTCTGGCATTTATAAAAAATCGTCGATTTGGTCCTTTCTCGCAGTTTTCCTGAGCTATAGCACACTATTTGGGGGCTAGGGGACAATTTAATGGGTATTTCTGGCATTCATTCAAACTCGTCGATTTGGTCCCTTCTCGAAGTTTCTGTTAGCAATAGCACAATGTTTGGGTATCCACAGAAAATTTCATGTGAGTTTATTGCATGCATTATAACTCGTCGATTTGGTCGTATCTCGCAGTTTTCGTGAGCTATAGCACACTGTTTGGGGGTCCGGGGACAATTTCATGGGCATATCTGGCATTCATTCAAACTTATAGATTTGGTCCTTTCTCGCAACATCCGTGAGCTATAGGAAAATTTTGGGTGTCCGGGGACAATTGCATTGATATATCTTGCATTCATTAAAACTCGTCGATTTGGACCTATCTCGCAGGTTTCGTGAGCTATAGTACCCTGTTTGGAGGGCCGGAGTCAATTGCAAGGGTATTTCTGGAATTTATTAAAACTCGTTGATTAGGTCCTATCTCACAGTTTTTGTGAGCTATAGCACACTGTTTGGGGGTTAGGGGACAATTCAATGGGTATTTCTGGAATTTATTAAAAATTGTCGATTTGGTCCTTTCTCGTAGTTTTCCTGACCTATAGCACACTGTGTGGGGTCAGCGGACAATTTAATGGGTATTTCTCGCATTCATTCAAACTCGTCGATTTGGTCCTTTCCCGCAACATCGGTGAGCTATAGCACAATGTTTGGGTGTCCGGGGACAATTTCATTGATATATCCTGCATTCATTAAAACTCCTCGATTTGGACCTATCTCGCAGTTTTCGTGAGCTATAGTACCTTGTTTGGAGGCCCGGAGACAATTGCAAGGGCATTTCTGGCATTTATTAAAATTCAGTGACTAGGTACTATCTCACAGTTTTCGTGAGGTATAGCACACTGTTTGGGGGTTAGCGGACAATTTCATGGGTATTTCTGGCATTTATTAAAAATCGTCGATTTGGTCCTTTCTCGCAGTTTTCCTGAGCTATAGCACACTATTTGGGGGTCAGGGGACAATTTAATGGGTATTTCTGGCATTCATTCAAACTCGTCGATTTGGTCCCTTCTCTAAGTTTCTGTTAGCTATAGGACAATGTTTGGGTATCCACAGAAAATTTCATGTGAGTTTATTGCATTCATTAAAACTCGTCGATTTGGTCGTATCTCGCAGTTTTCGTGAGCTATAGGACACTGTTTGGGGGTCCGGGGACAATTTCATGGGCATATCTGGCATTCATTCAAAATCATAGATTTGGTCCTTTCCCGCAACATCCATGAGCTATAGCACAATTTTGGGTGTCCGGGGACAATTGCATTGATATATCTTGCATTCATTAAAACTCGTCGATTTGGACCTATCTCGCAGGTTTCGTGAGCTATAGTACCCTGTTTGGAGGGCCGGAGTCAATTGCAAGGGTATTTCTGGAATTTATTAAAACTCGTTGATTAGGTCCTATCTAGCAGTTTTTGTGAGCTATAACACACTGTTTGGGGGTTAGAGGACAATTTAATGGGTATTTCTGGAATTTATTAAAAATCGTCGACTTCGTCCTTTCTCGCAGTTTTCCTGACCTATAGCACACCGTGTGGGGTCAGGGGACAATTTAATGGGTATTTCTCGCATTCATTCAAACTCGTCGATTTGGTCCTTTCTAGAAGTTTCTGTGAGCTATAGCACAATGTATTGGTATCCACAGAAAATTTCATTTGTGTTTATTGCATTCATTAAAACTCGTCGATTTGGTCGTACCTCGTAGTTTTCGTGAGTTATAGCACACTGTTTTGGGGTCCGAGGAAAATTTCATGGAAATTTCTGGCATTTATTCAAACTCGTAGATTTGGTCTTTTCCCGCAACATCCGTGAGCTATAGCACAATGTTTGGGTGTCCGGGGACAATTTCATTGATATATCTTGCATTCATTAAAACTCGTCGATTTGGACCTATCTCGCAGTTTTCGTGAGCTATAGTACCCTGTTTGGAGGCCCGGAGACAATTGCAAGGGCATTTCAGGCATTTATTAAAACTCAGTGACTAGGTACTATCTCACAGTTTTCATGAGGTATAGCATATTGTTTGGGGGTTAGGGGACAATTTCATTGGTATTTCTGGCATTTATTAAAAATCGTCGATTTGGTCCTTTCTCGCAGTTTTCCTGAGCTATAGCACACTATTTGGGGGTCAGGGGATAATTTAATGGGTATTTCTGGCATTCATTCAAACTCGTCGATTTGGTCCCTTCTCGAAGTTTCTGTTAGCTATAGCACAATGTTTGGGTATCCATAGAAAATTTCATATGAGTTTATTGCATGCATTAAAACTCGTCGATTTGATCGTATCTCGCAGTTTTCGTGAGCTATAGCACACTGTTTGGGGGTCCGGGGACAATTTCATGGGCATATCTGGCATTCATTCAAACTCATAGATTTGGTCCTTTCTCGCAACATCCGTGAGCTATAGGAAAATTTTGGGTGTCCGGGGACAATTGCATTGATATATCTTGCATTCATTAAACTCGTCGATTTGGACCTATCTCGCAGGTTTCGTGAGCTATAGTACCCTGTTTGGAGGGCCGGAGTCAATTGCAAGGGCAATTCAGGAATTTATTAAAACTCAGTGACTAGGTACTATCTCACAGTTTTCATGAGGTATAGCATATTGTTTGGGGGTTAGGGGACAATTTCATTGGTATTTCTGGCATTTATTAAAAATCGTCGATTTGGTCCTTTCTCGCAGTTTTCCTGAGCTATAGCACACTATTTGGGGGTCAGGGGATAATTTAATGGGTATTTCTGGCATTCATTCAAACTCGTCGATTTGGTCCCTTCTCGAAGTTTCTGTTAGCTATAGCACAATATTTGGGTATCCACAGAAAATTTCATATGAGTTTATTGCATGCATTAAAACTCGTCGATTTGATCGTATCTCGCAGTTTTCGTGAGCTATAGCACACTGTTTGGGGTCCGGGGACAATTTCATGGGCATATCTGGCATTCATTCAAACTCATAGATTTGGTCCTTTCTCGCAACATCCGTGAGCTATAGGAAAATTTTGGGTGTCCGGGGACAATTGCATTGATATATCTTGCATTCATTAAACTCGTCGATTTGGACCTATCTCGCAGGTTTCGTGAGCTATAGTACCCTGTTTGGAGGGCCGGAGTCAATTGCAAGGGTATTTCTGGAATTTATTAAAACTCGTTGATTAGGTCCTATCTCGCAGTTTTTGTGAGCTATAGCACACTGTTTGGGGGTTAGGGGACAATTCAATGGGTATTTCCGGAATTTATGGAAAATTGTCGATTTGGTCCTTTCTCGTAGTTTTCCTGACCTATAGCACACTGTGTGGGGTCAGGGGACAATTTAATGGGTATTTCTCGCATTCATTCAAAATCGTCGATTTGGTCCTTTCCCGCAACATCCGTGAGCTATAGCACAATGTTTGGGTGTCCGGGGACAATTGCATTGATATATCTTGCATTCATTAAACTCGTCGATTTGGACCTATCTCGCAGGTTTCGTGAGCTATAGTACCCTGTTTGGAGGGCCGGAGTCAATTGCAAGGGCATTTCAGGCATTTATTAAAACTCAGTGACTAGGTACTATCTCACAGTTTTCATGAGGTATAGCATATTGTTTGGGGGTTAGGGGACAATTTCATTGGTATTTCTGGCATTTATTAAAAATCATCGATTTGGTCCTTTCTCGCAGTTTTCCTTAGCTATAGCACACTATTTGGGGGTCAGGGGATAATTTAATGGGTATTTCTGGCATTCATTCAAACTCGTCGATTTGGTCCCTTCTCGAAGTTTCTGTTAGCTATAGCACAATGTTTGGGTATCCACAGAAAATTTCATATGAGTTTATTGCATGCATTAAAACTCGTCGATTTGATGGTATCTCGCAGTTTTCGTGAGCTATAGCACACTGTTTGGGGTCCGGGGACAATTTCATGGGCATATCTGGCATTCATTCAAACTCATAGATTGGTCCTTTCTCGCAACATCCGTGAGCTATAGGAAAATTTTGGGTGTCCGGGACAATTGCATTGATATATCTTGCATTCATTAAACTCGTCGATTTGGACCTATCTCGCAGGTTTCGTGAGCTATAGTACCCTGTTTGGAGGGCCGGAGTCAATTGCAAGGGTATTTCTGGAATTTATTAAAACTCGTTGATTAGGTCCTATCTCGCAGTTTTTGTGAGCTATAGCACACTGTTTGGGGGTTAGGGGACAATTCAATGGGTATTTCCGGAATTTATGGAAAATTGTCGATTTGGTCCTTTCTCGTAGTTTTCCTGACCTATAGCACACTGTGTGGGGTCAGGGGACAATTTAATGGGTATTTCTCGCATTCATTCAAAATCGTCGATTTGGTCCTTTCCCGCAACATCCGTGAGCTATAGCACAATGTTTGGGTGTCCGGGGACAATTTCATTGATATATCTTGCATTCATTAAAACTCCTCGATTTGGACCTATCTCGCAGTTTTCGTGAGCTATAGTACCTTGTTTGGAGGCCCGGAGACAATTGCAAGGGCATTTCTGGCATTTATTAAAACTCAGTGACTAGGTACTATCTCACAGTTTTCGTGAGGTATAGCACACTGTTTGGGGGTTAGGGGACAATTTCATGGGTATTTCTGGCATTTATAAAAAATCGTCGATTTGGTCCTTTCTCGCAGTTTTCCTGAGCTATAGCACACTATTTGGGGGCTAGGTGACAATTTAATGGGTATTTCTGGCATTCATTCAAACTCGTCGATTTGGTCCCTTCTCGAAGTTTCTGTTAGCTATAGCACAATGTTTGGGTATCCACAGAAAATTTCATGTGAGTTTATTGCATGCATTAAAACTCGTCGATTTGGTCGTATCTCGCAGTTTTCGTGAGCTATAGCACACTGTTTGGGGGTCCGGGGACAATTTCATGGGCATATCTGGCATTCATTCAAACTTATAGATTTGGTCCTTTCTCGCAACATCCGTGAGCTATAGGAAAAATTTTGGGTGTCGGGGACAATTGCATTGATATATCTTGCATTCATTAAAACTCGTCGATTTGGACCTATCTCGCAGGTTTCGTGAGCTATAGTACCCTGTTTGGAGGGCCGGAGTCAATTGCAAGGGTATTTCTGGAATTTATTAAAACTCGTTGATTAGGTCCTATCTCGCAGTTTTTGTGAGCTATAGCACACTGTTTGGGGGTTAGGGGACAATTCAATGGGTATTTCCGGAATTTATGGAAAATTGTCGATTTGGTCCTTTCTCGTAGTTTTCCTGACCTATAGCACACTGTGTGGGGTCAGGGGACAATTTAATGGGTATTTCTCGCATTCATTCAAAATCGTCGATTTGGTCCTTTCCCGCAACATTCGTGAGCTATAGCACAATGTTTGGGTGTCCGGGGACAATTTCATTGATATATCTTGCATTCATTAAAACTCCTCGATTTGGACCTATCTCGCAGTTTTCGTGAGCTATAGTACCTTGTTTGGAGGCCGGAGACAATTGCAAGGGCATTTCTGGCATTTATTAAACTCAGTGACTAGGTACTATCTCACAGTTTTCGTGAGGTATAGCACACTGTTTGGGGGTTAGGGGACAATTTCATGGGTATTTCTGGCATTATAAAAATCGTCGATTTGGTCCTTTCTCGCAGTTTTCCTGAGTATAGCACCTATTTGGGGCTAGGTGACAATTTAATGGGTATTTCTGGCATTCATTCAAACTCGTCGATTTGGTCCCTTCTCGAAGTTTCTGTTAGCTATAGCACAATGTTTGGGTATCCACAGAAAATTTCATGTGAGTTTATTGCATGCATTAAAACTCGTCAATTTGGTCGTATCTCGCAGTTTTCGTGAGCTATAGCACACTGTTTGGGGGTCCGGGGACAATTTCATGGGCATATATGGCATTCATTCAAACTTTAGATTTGGTCCTTTCTCTCAACATCCGTGAGCTATAGGAAAATTTTGGGTGTCGGGGACAATTGCATTGATATATCTTGCATTCATTAAACTCGTCGATTTGGACCTATCTCAGGTTTCGTGAGCTATAGTACCCTGTTTGGAGGGCCGGAGTCAATTGCAAGGGTATTTCTGGAATTTATTAAAACTCGTTGATTAGGTCCTATCTCGCAGTTTTTGTGAGCTATAGCACACTGTTTGGGGGTTAGGGGACAATTCAAAGGGTATTTCCGGA